>VMDO01004353.1:0-126879 GCA_007922755.1 Pedetes capensis | reverse complement strand
AATGAAAAGGCTTTGTTTTGTTTGTTTGTTTGTTTTTGATAAAGATGGGCCTAAAAATGTGATCCTACTAAATGAGAAACATTTATGAACTCGATTATCCCCTTCCTGTTTGGAAATCACGTGTTACTTTTTCTCTTCATTTTTTTCTTTGGGGTAGCTAATCCACACAGTTGTTGTTGTTGTTGTTGTTGTTGTTGTTGTTGTTAGGTGCCATTGAGTCGTGTATGACTCATAGCGACCCTTATACGGTTTTCAATGGCTGGTTGTTTCGGAATTGCCTTGGGAATGGATTGCCACGTCCTTCTCCCATTTTTGTGGTGCTGGGAATCGAACTTGGGACCTCAGAAACTGCAGAGCAGCACTCTACCAACTGAGCTAAATCCCAGCCACAATCCACACAGATGAAACAGAAATACATGAAATGCACAGTCCTTCTTGCCATATGGCAGCAGCCATAAATAATCAATCATGGTACTCTTTCCCCTGGAGTCCTGCTGTAGTCACACCATCTTTGACAATGTAGCATCTCCTGTCAATGTGCTACTCCTGTAGCACAGTAGTCATTATCTGTGTTGGGATAATATGCTACACTTATTGGCCTGCAGCCATAGCCCTGTGGCATCCGATCCCTTCAGATCTTGGAAACAAAGCAGGGTCGGGCATGGTTAGTACTTGGATAGGAGATCACCTGCCTGTGAACACCAGGTGCTGTAGGCTTGGGAGATGGACCCGACAACCCACTCCCAAAAATCAATCCACCGTTGAAAACCCTATGAATAGCAGAGAAGCACTGATAATAGTATCTCATCTGTTAAAGGTAGGGTCACTATGGGTTGGATACCAACTCGACGGCACCTAACAACAACAACAAGTTGGCACAGGTTTTCAGGCATTGCCATACCTACCACACACCCCCAGCAAAGTAGCAGCTGTAACACTTTCTGTTATGTTATTCAATAAACTTAAATATAAAATGGCTATGAGAGGAAAGGCATGTAGAAGGTCACTAACTATGGTTATAAAATAGTGAGAACATGAAAAAAGAATAATCTCTAAATTGCTTGCTTATCCTAATTATCTGCACAATTTATTGAGCACCCACTGTGCATCTAATCCAGCAACTATGAGAAGGACAAGCCTGTACCAGCTTTTCAAAGGCTTTTATTTCACTTCTCCATTTATTCAACATTGTTCAATGAGCACTTACATTTTACCTCTGAAATTAACCCCATATAGTCATAGAGTTTTGGTAAAAGAGCAAGAAAACTAATATTTATTGCAAGCCTACAGTGTGCCTCCCTGCAGCTGTACCACTGTGGTATCTGATCCTATCAGATCTTGGAAGCACGGCAGGGTCTAACCTGTTTAGTTTTTTGGTGAGAGACCACCTGGGATCACTAGATGCTGTAGGCTTAGGAGAAGGACCTGGCAACCCACTCCCAGAAAACAATCAGACATTGAAAACCCTATGAATATCAGAGAAGCACCGATAATAGTGTTTGCCTGTTGTATGTAGGGTTGCTATGAGTCAGACACCAACTTGATGTCACCTAACAACAACAACAGTGTGCCACATACTAGGCTAACTATTTTGCTCACACTATCTCATTTAAGACTTTAATAATCATATGAAGGGGCTGGGATTTAGCTCAGTGGGTAGAACGCTGCGCTGCAGTCTCTGAGGCCCCAAGTTCAATTCCCAGCACCGCAAAAATGGGAGAAGGGCCTGGCAATCCACTCCCAAGGCAATCCCGAAACAGTCAGCCATTGAAAACCCTATGAGGGTCGCTATGAGTCAGATACCGACTCGACGGCACCTAACAACAACAACAACAATCATATGAAGATTGATGGGACTGGGTTTAGCTCAGTTGGTAGAGTGCTGCTCTGCACTCTCTAAGGCCCTGGGTTGGATCCCCAGCCCTGCAAAAATGGGAGAAGGACTTGACAATCTACTCCTGAAATAATTGGCCATTGAAAACCCTAATGAGTCGGACCTAACTTGACAGCATCTAATAACAACATGAATATTGATATTATCCAAATTTTATACATGAGGAAATTAAAACTCATCAAGTTATATCACTTTCCCAAGGTTAAACTCTATTAGAGGAGTGATGTTAGGATGTAAAGGCCTATATACAGTGCTCTTTCCACTATACCAAATGACCTTTAAGAAAAAGACCTTAGTTATTTGGCACTCTGTTTAATTGACAGATCAGTAATCTAGGAAACATAAACTACCAGCAACAAGCAGAAATTAGACATAGATGCTGTTCCTTCATGTCATATCTAGGCATCGACATTAAAATGCTCTCTTCCATTTAGCCTCAGTTCAGTAGTGAGGAAAGGGAAATATTTGGGAGAGAAATGAAAACAAAGGAAAACAAAAAAAATCTAGTTCAAGATATCCCACATTCCCTGCTAAGATCAGGAAAAAGGCCCTCTTTTTCACTATTGCTTTTTGATACATATTAGAAGTTCTAGCTAATGCAATAAGGCAAGAAAAACAAATAAAACTGTCTTTGTCCAAAGATGACATGATTATCTATGTACAAATTCTGAAAGGATTGACAAAAAATTCTAGAAATAATAAGCAACTATAGGAAGGTTTTAGGATCAAGGTTAATATACAGAAGTCAGTTGCTTTCTTTTATTTGTTGTTGTTGTTAGGTGCCTTCAAGTTGGGCCCAACTCATTGTGACCCTTGTAGGACTTTTGATGGCTGATAGTTTGGGGATTGCTTCAGAAGTGGATTGACATGTCCTTCTCCCACTTTTGTGGTACTGGGGATCAAACCCAGCTTCTCAGAGAGTGCAGAGCAGTACTCTACCAACTCAACTCAGCTAAACCTCACCCCCTACTTTCCTATATACCAGCCATGAACAAGTGGGATTTGATATTCCAATTGTAATTTCACCTCCTAAAGAACAATATTTAGTATAAATATATAACATATGTACAAGATCTCTCTGAAGAAAACTATAAACCAGGTATCAAGGCACATACCTAAAATCCTAGCAACTCACAAAACTGAGGCAGGAGGTTTGCAAATTCAAGAGAAGTAGTAGCCTGCACAATTTCATGAAAGCCAGTTTCCAAATAAAAATTTTAAAGATGGCATAGGGAAACAGCTCAAGGGTAGAATACTTTCCCCAATACCAGAATAACACAAAAGAAAGAAAGACAAGGAGAAGGTGAAGAAGGAGAGAAAAGTAAACTATGATGAAAGGAATCAAAAAAAAGCTAAGTAAATGAAAGATTATTCTATGTTTATGAACAGGAAAATTCAATATTGTCAAGTGTACATTCTTAGAAACTTGATGTATAGATTTAATGTAATTAAAATCACAACAAGCTGTTATGTGGATATTGACAAACTGATCTGAAGTTTATATGAAGAGGACAAAGACTCAGAATAGCCAATGCTATTTGAGAAAGGAGGAGAACAGAGTTGTAGGACTGGCATTACCTGACATGAAAACGTACTGTATTTCCCCATGTGTCTGTCAGCTTCTTGTACTATCAGGGCTGGCATAGTGCTGTGATGCTGAATGCTATGCCACCAGTATTTTAGATACCAGCAGGCCCAACCATAGTGGGACAGGTTTCAGCTGAGCTTCCAAACTAAGACAGACTAGGGAATAGGACCCGGAGGCCCACTACTGAGAAAATTAGCCATTGAAAACCCTATGAATAACAGAGAAGCACTGTCAGTTAGGTAGTGTTTGTTCTCTTGTACATAGGCTCACTGTGAGTCAGACCTGACTGGATGGCATCTAACAAGAATAGAAGACTGTATTAATCAACACAATGGGTTATTGGCAAAGTAATAGACAAATAGATCAATGATACCAGGATAGATAGTCCAGAAATAGACCCATGTAAATATAGTCAATTGATTTTTGGCCAAGGAGCAAAGGTAATACAATAGAGAAGACATAGCCTTTTTAACAAATGCTACCGGAACAACTGGACATTGGAAAGCAAAACTGAATTTGGATAATGATCTTATACGTTGACAGAAATTAAACTGAAAATGGATCATGAATCTAAATTAAAAATACAAAACTATGAAACTTCTCCCTAATCTGTCTTAGTCTGAAAGCTCAGCTGAAATCTCTATACCATTGGTGACCCTGCTGGTATCTGTGATACCGGTGGCATAGCATTCAGAATTACAGGAACATGCAAGTCCCAACAGTACAGCAAACCGACAGATACATGGACATGGCTAACCTACTTCTGAAACAATTAGACATTGAAAACCCTATGAATAGCAGACAAACACTGTCAGATATAGTGCTGGAAAATGAGTCCCCAGGTGGGAAGGCACTCAAAGGTCACTGGGGAAGAGCTGCCTCCATAAAATGAGTCTACTTTAATAACAGGAATGGAGTAAAACCCCAGGGACCACGATTTGCTGATGTGGACCAACTCAAAATGAGAAGGAACAACTGTAAACATCCATTAAAAATTGGAATGTAAAATTTATGTAGTATTAGTTTAGGAAAATTAGAAATTGTCAAAAGGGAAATAGAACACATAAACATTGACATTCTAAACATCAGTGAACTAAAATGGACTGGCACAGGCCATTTTGAATCACATAATCATATGGTCTACTATGCCAAGAATGACAGACTAAAGAGAAATGGGGTTGCATTCACTATCATCAAAAAAAAAATCTCAATATCTATCCTAAAGTACAACACTGTCGGTGATAAAATAATATCTGTACACCTATAAGGAAGGCCAGTCAATATGACTATTATTCAAATTTCCACACACACCACTAACGCTACAAATGAAGATAAGATTTTTACCAGCTTCTGCAATCTGAAATGGATGGAACATGCAAACAGAATGTACTAATAATTACTAGTGACTTGAATGCAAAAGTTGGAAACAAAGAAGGCTCAGTAGTTTGAAAATATGGCCTAGGTGAGAGAAACGATGCTGGAGATCACATGATAGAATTTTGTCACACCAATGACCTTTCATTGCAAATACATTTTTTCACCAATGTAAACAGTGACTATACACATGGAAGTTACCAGATAGAATTTACAGGAACCAAATTGACTACATTTGTGGAAAGAGGCAATGGAAAACCTCACCATCAAATGTCAGAACAAGACTGGATGCTGACTATGGATCAGACCATCAACTGCTCATGTGCAGGTTCAAACTGAAACTGAAGAAAAATAGAACAAGTGTACAAGAGCCAAGATATGATCTTGAGTATATCCCACCTGAGTTCAAAGACCACCTCAAAAACAGGTTTGAGTCATTAGAAACTAATGATCAAAGACTAGACAAGTTGTGGCATGACATCAAAGACATCATTGATGAGAAAATCAAAAGATTATTAAAAAGAAAGAAAGAAACACAAAATTACATGCCAAAAGAGACTCTGAAACTTGCCCCTGATCATCAAGCAGCTAAAGTAAAAAGAAGATATGATGTAGATAAAGAACTAAACTGATTTCAAAAGGCATGTTGAGAAGAAAAAATCAATTATAATGACGTGCAAAGAGCTAGAGGTAGAAAAACAAAAGGGAAGAACATGCTCTGTTTTACTCAAGCTTAAGGAATTGAAGAAAAATTCAAGCCTCAAGGGGCAATAGTGAAGGATTCTACAGAGAAAATATTAGACAACACAGGAAACATCAAAAGAAGATGGAAGGAATACACAGAGTCATTATACAAAAAAAGAATTGGTGGATGACCAACCATTTCAGGAAGTTGCAAATGACTAGGAAGCAATGGTACTGAAGGACGAAGTGGAAGCTGCCTTGAAGGAATTGGCAAAATACAAGTCCCCAGGAATTGATGGAATACCAATTAAGATGTTTCCCCAAACAGATGGAGCACTGGAGATGCTCACTTGTTTATGCCAAGAGATTTGGAAAACAGCTACCTGGCCAACTGACTGGAAGGGATCCACATTTGTGCAATTATCAAATAATTGGAAATTATCAAATAATTATCAAATTATGGAATGTGGAAATTATCAAATAATATCATTAATATCACATGCCAGTAAAATTTTGCTAAAGATCATTCAAAAGTAACTGTAGCAGTATATAGACAGGGAACTGCCTGAAAATCAAATCTGGAGTCAGAAGAGGGCATGGAACCAGAGGCATCATTGCTAATGTTAGATGGATATTATCTGAAAGCAGAGAATATCAAAAAGATGTCTATGTTTTATTGACTATGCAAAGGCATTTGACTGTGTGAATCACAGCAAATTATGGATAACATTTCAAAGAATGGGAATACCAGAGCATTTAATTGTATTCATGAAGAATCTGTACATGGACCAGGAGGCAGTCATTCAAACAGAACAAGGAAACACTGCCTGATTTAAAATCAAGAAAGGTGTGCATCAGGACTGTACCTTTTCACTGCATCTCTTTAATCTCTGCTGAGCAAATAATCTGAGAAGCTGGACTTTATGAAGAAGAACATGGCATGATGATTGGAGGAAGATTCACTAACAACCTGTGTTATGCAATGACACAACTCTGCTTGCTAAAAGTGAAGACGATTTGAAACATTTACTGATAAAGATCAAAGAACACAGGCTTTAGTATAGATTGTGTCTCAACATCAGCAAAACAAAAATCCTTCCAACTGGGTCAGTACTCTGCTTCCTGATGAATGGAGAAATGATTGCGGTTGTCCAAGATTTTGTTTTACTTGGTTCTACAATCAACACCCATGGAAACAGCAATCAAGAAATCAAAAGCCACATTGCATTGGGAAAAGCTGTTGCAAAAAGACCTCTTTAAAGGGCTGAAAATTAATGATTCACATTGAAAATGAAGGTGCACCTGACTCATGCCATGGTATTTTCAGTCACATCATACAGTTGTGAAACCTAGACATTGAGTAAGGGAGACATGGTGCTTTTGAATTATGGTGCTGGGGAAGAATATTGAATATACCATGGACTACAAAAAGAACCAACAGATTTGTCCTAGAAGAAGTGCAACCAGAGTGCTCCTTGGAAATAGGGATAGCTAGACTGTGTCTTATGTATTTTTGACATGTTGTCTGGAGGGACCAGTCCCTGAAGAAGGACATCATGTTTGAGAGAGTGGCAGATCAACAAGAAAAGGGAAGACCCTCACCTAGCTGGCTTAACACAGTGTCTGCAATAATAGACTTAAACATAAAAAGATCGTGTGCCTGGCATACAATCAGAGAGTGTTTTGTTCTGTTGTACATAGGGTCATTATGAGTCAGACCCAACTCAATGGCACCTAACAACAACAACTACATGAAACTTCTAGAAGATACCCAAGGAGGAAATATAGATGACCTTGATTTTGCAATGGCTTTTTAGAGACACCACCAAAGGCACACTCTTTGAAACAAAGAGTTGATATCCTGCAGCTTATTAAAATTAAAAATCTATGTTCCTCAAAAGACTTTGTCACAAGAGTGAAATGACAAGCCTTGAAATCAGTTGAAATATTTTCAAAAGGCTTATGTGATGAAGGATTATTATCCCAAATATTCATTACTAATAACTCTTAAAACTCAGTAATAAGAAACAACTGATTTAAAATTGGACCTTAATAGACATCTCACCAAAGAAGACATGTAGACGGGAAATAAGTATATGAAAAGATGTTCCACATCCTATGAAATCACAAAAATGCAAATTAAAACTAAGTACAATGACAGGCCTATTAGAATGGCCAAAATTCAGAACACTGACCACACCAAATGTTAGTAAGCACACAGAGGAACTTTCATTCCTTACTGGTGGTAATGCAAGATGTACAAACCACTTTTAAAAATATCAAGCCATGAAAAGACATAGAGGAACCTGAGAAAAGGCTTATTCCTAAGTGAAAAAAGCCAATCTGGAAAAGCTACAGACTATGTGATTCCATTGTAAAACATGTTATCAAAGGAGAAACCATGGAGACAATAAAATAATGGGTGGTTGTCAGGGGTTAGAAGAAGGAAGAAGAAGCATGAATAAGTGGAGTTTCAGAAATTTTTTTTAGAGCAGTGGAACCACCCTGTATGATACTATGCTATGGTGTATGTGTGTCATGATGAATGGGTCCAAATCTATGCACTGTAAAATGCCAACCATCGACATAAATCTAAATATAGTGTGTGTGTATGTTTAAAGAAAAGAATAGATGGCATCACTCTGAGTATAGCTCCATGAGTAAATTGATTTATTATTAAGTGCAAGTAGCATATTTTATTTTAAATTTTCCTGTACAACTTTTCAAAACACACATACTCTGTTGAAATAATCCTCCAAAAGAATTTTTAAATTCTAAAGCAGACTGTTAATCAAGAGTTCAGTGTTTACTCGGGGGAGTCCATTAACTTTAGATAACTATAATTTATTATTGTTGTTGTTAGGTGCTATTGAGTCAGTATCCAACTCCTAGTGACCCTATGTACAACAGGTGAAATGCTATTGTCAGTGCTTCTCTGCTATTCATAGGGTTTTTGATGGCAGATTGATTTTTGGGAGTGGGTTGCTGGGTCCTTCTCCCAACTGTAACTTATGCCATAGTGGAATTGTATTTTTATAGGCTATACATTCATTTTCTAGTATTTTGGGGCATTTGGTATAATCAAATAAAATTATTTTCATATTTTTTATAGGACATGGAATATAATTTTGCTACTTAAAATAATCATCCTGGTACACATGTGGTTCTTTGAACTTAGGACAGAGGCTATAACTGTAATTTATGCCATAATATCAATAACACATTTTGGTCAGATACATACACTTTCTCTTTTTTAATAAATAAATGTTTGTGGGGTACAGAGTAGTAAGGCTTTTGCTTTTTCCATTGTGCATCTGTTACATTGTTTTTTATTACACTGGCATCAATTTCCATAATTTATGAAACCCTTAAATTAATATGTGGTAAAAACCATAGGCAGTTATGGGTTATATTGCCGTTTTTTCCCATGTATTTGTGGAGTTGCATCATGTAACTTGATATTGTCCTCTCTCCCTTTTTAACCCTCTGTACTATTTCCTGTCCCCTCCCCCTTCCATAATCTTTGCTCCCCCCGCTAGACCCTTACCCTTTTCTTTCTACTCTACTTATAGTTTCCCTTCTTTGATAAGCCTGATTGTTCATTTATTTATTTATTTATTTATTTATTTATTTATCTATCTATCTATGAGATACACACACTTTCATGTGTATCGATATGCCTGTGGGAAAAGAGAAAATGTTCCATCATGTTGTTGTTGTTGTTGGGTGCTGTTGAGTCAGTGTCCAACTCATAGCAACCCTACATACAACAGACAAAACACTATTGTCAGTGCTTCTCTGCTGTTCGTAGGGTTTTCAATGGCAGATTGACTTTTTTGGGAGTGGGTTGCCGGGTCCTTCTCCCAAGCCTACAGCACCTGGTGTTCCCTGGGTGTCTCCCATCCAAGTACTAACCAGGCCCGACCCTGCTTAGCTTCTAAGATCTGACGGGATCAGATGCCACAGAGCTATGGCTGCAGGCATTCCATCATATAGCAACCCATTTTGTGGTAATTTCCAGAAATTCCTACAGGGAAAAGTTATGTTTATGAAAAATGGCTCCTAGCCTTTGAATTTTCATTGTCATAAAGGAAAGTAGAAATTAGCACAATCATCCAGATAGTTCTGGCAAAAGAAAATGTGAAAAAACTCCTTGAAATATACAAATCCATAATGAAGATTAAAATAATGTTTGGGTCCAGTGCTGAATAAAGGCCCACTTCTGTCTCTTTTCAAGGCAAGAGGAGATGGGAAGTTTATGTATGTATATATGTAGGCATTTATGTTTAGCTCAGTTGGTAGAGTGCTGCTATATGCTGGCTGAGGCCCTGGGTTTGATCCCCAGCACCGCAAAAACTGGACAAGGACCTGGCAATCCATTCCTGAAGCAATCCCAAAACAATCAGCCTTTGAAAACCCAATGAATAGCAGAGAAGCACTGACATAGAACCAAGCATAACACAGTGTCAGGGAGTTAGTTCTGTTGTACATAGGGTTGCTATGAGTTGGAGACAACTCAGCAGCACCTAACAGCATATATACAAATCAGGTGTTGAAACATAAGGGAGGCATGTTGGTACACACCTGTAATCTCAGGACTCAGGGGGCTGAGGCAGGAAGATCGACATGAATTCAAGGCCAGCCTGGTCTACATAGGGAATTCCAAACCAGCTTGGAGCTACACAGTGAGACCTGTTTTGAGAAAACAAAACATCAACAAGAAAGTTGAAACATTTTGAGATGCTTTGTAAGATTTTAGACTTTCATTAGGATTTTATTCTGCTTATAGAATTCATTGCCATTCAGTGAATGAGGGGAAACCAGTACATGGGGTGTATAGAAGGAAAGAATGTTTAACATTTTGATTTATACTCTTAACATGAGTGTGTATGCATGCACACACACATGCACATACAAACACGCACATCCCTCACCTGGCTTTGTTTTTCAAAAATGGAAGCATATTTAATAAGGCCTTCAGTAGTCTATCTTCATCTCTTCATAGATAGTAGATCTTTCTATGCAAAAAGTATTTATATCATTACTTTAAATATTTTAAATAGTTTAAGTATATGCTATTACAAATGATTAATTCATTGTTTTAATTTGCATTTTGATTAGTATTAGCTAGTTGATTACCTGTGCAACATCATTTGTCCATTTCATTATTGGCATATCTCTATATTTTCTTGCTGATATACACTGAATGTATTAAGATATTAGTTCTTTCACATGCAAGAGAATGAACTTAAACCTCTACCCTCACATCATATAAAAATTTAACCCAAAATGGATCACAGACCTATATGTAAGTGCTATGTGCTCTTCACAGGCTAGAATTTAGCTGAGTTTACAGACTGTTATTTTGTGTTCTCTGAGGCCCTATGTTCCATCCCTACAAGGTAAAAATGGACGAAGGACCTAGCAATCCACGCCCAAAACAATCAGCCATTGAGAGCCCTATGAATAGCAGACAGAGATTGAGGTTGTCCAATATTTTGCTTTAATTAGTTCTACAGTCAACACCCATGGAACCAGAAGTCAGGAAATCAAAAGACATTGCATTGGGAAAAGCTATTGCAAGACTTCTTTAAAATGTTGAAAAGTAAAAACGTCACATTGAAAACAAAGCTGCTCCTGACTAATGCCATGGTATTTTCAGTTGCATCATGTGTTGTGAAAGCTGGACATTGAATAAGGGAGACAGAAGAATGAATGCTTTTGAATTATGGTGCTGGGGAGGAATATTGAATATACCATGGACTGCCAAAAGAACCAATACATCCGTCCTAGAAGAAGTACAACCACAGTGTTCTTGGAAGCAAGGATGGTTAGACTGTGTCTTACATACTTTGGACATGTCAGGAGGAACCGATCCCTGGAGAAGGGCATTATGTTTTAAAGAGTGGAGGGTCAACATAAAAAAGAGAGACCTTCAACTAGATGGATTGACACAGTTGTTGCAACAATGGGCTTAAACATAGAAAAGATCGTGTGCCTGGCACAGTGTTGAGGAATGTTTTCTTTTATTGTACGTAGGGTCGCTATGAGTCACTTCCAACTTGATGGCACCTAAGAGCAACAAATGTGTTCTTACAAGAGAACACAGAAGTAAAGCTTCTTGACCTTGGATTAGGCAGTGATTTCATGGATATGACATCAAAAGTGCAAGCAACAAACCACAAACTAGATAAATTGGACTTCAAAATTTAAAACTACAGTGCATCAAAGGACTCTATGGAGAAAGCACAAAGAAAGAGGATTGCAAGTGTGAGGCCAGAGGCAGCCTGCATAACTTAGCAAAACCCTGACTCAAAAGAAAAAAGAAAAAATGGGCTGGAGGTGCAGCCCAGTGGTAGAACACTTGTAAAGTATGAGCAAGGCCCTGGGCTCAACCCCCAAGTACCACAAAAAAGGGCAGGGGGCAAAAACTTGCTTTTTACAGTAGTGCTAACTGAGACCTGAGTTGAAAATAAGGAATTCTGATCCCAACTTGCTCACTTCACACCCACATGGCACTGGACACCTTCGTAGCATCCTTATAAAGATGAAACGAGAGGTTGGTGAAAGCTGTGTGGCTTCAATTACACAAGAACAATCAGTTCATTTATGTAGCTTTAAAATTTAAAACCATGTTATATATACTTTTTGTGTATAATATTTTGAAAGGTAATTACAGCTACATGGTTCAAAAAATTAGGTGATATGATAAAAAGAGACACACTGAGAACTATGGTTCCTCCATGTTGTCCCTCCCTCCTTCTGGTACCCTTCCATCACAGATGGTCATTTTGTTGGTTCTTTAGTGCTTATCCAGTATCTCCTAGTGCATTTACAAATAAATATAAAATATATTCTTATTTTTCTATCCCTTTCTCACACATAAATGATCATGAGATATACATTGTTCTCCACCTACCTCTTGCCTCTGAACAATGCAGAATGAAGATCTTTCAAAAGAAAAAAATAAAAGAAAGGAAAAGCAAAAGGGGAAAAAAGTGCAAAGAAAACCCAAAGCATGAGAAAAGACACTTGCAAAGCATTTATCCAGGGAGGCATTTATATGTGTAATGCATAAAGAGCTCATAAAACTGAATAGAGCCAGATATAGTGGTGCACACCTGATATCCCAGCAACTCAGGAGGCAGGCAGAGGCAGAAGGATCTCAAGTTTAAGGCCAGAGGCAGCTGTGTAACTTAGAGAGACTTTGTCTAAAAACAATTCTTTTGGGGGGTGGGTGCTGAGGGTTAAACCCAGGGCCTCGCGCTTGCATGCTTTGCAAGTGCTGGACCACTGAGCTGTACCCTGAGCCCTTTTTTTTTTTTACTTTTTGAGACAGGGTCTCGCTAAGTTACACAGACTGCCTCTGGTCTCGAATTTGCGATCCTCCTGCCTCCGCCTCCCAAGACGCTGGGATTACAGATATGCACCACAGGGCCCGGCTCTAAAATAAAAATTTTTTAAAGAGGCTGGATGTGCAGCTTAGTGGTAGAGCACTTGCAAAATATGCACAAGGCCCTGGAAACAGCACCCTAATACTGCAAAAATAAATAAACAAAGAATAAGGCTCAACGATAAAATGACAAATAACCCAATTACAAAATAAGTAAAGAATGTGAATAGACATTCCTCCAAAGATGGTATATAAAAAGCCAATAAGCCCATGAAAAGATAAGCAAAATCTTTGCTAATTAGGGAAGTGCAAGCCAGGGCCCCCATGACATACCACTTCACACCCAACAAAATCATTCTAATCAAACAGGCAATAAAAATATTAGTGTGGATGTAGAAAAATTAGAATCCTCATATATTTGACAGTTCTTCAAAAAGTCAAGCATACAGCATTATCATAAAAATTCCACTGTTAGGTATATATACCAAGAAAACATAAAAACACATGTTGTTGTTGTTAGGTGCTGTCGAGTCGTGTCTGACTCATAGCGACCCTCATAGGGTTTTCAATGGCTGACCATTTCGGGATTCCTTGGGAGTGGGTTGCCATGTCCTTTTCCCATTTTGCGGTGCTGGGAATTGAACTCGGGACCTCAGAGACTGCAGAGCAGCACTCTACCAACTGAGCTAAATCCCCAAAACATATACAAATGTTCATTGTGACATCATGTTGTTAGGTGCAGTTGATTCGGGTCCAACTCACAGTCAACCCTCATAGTGTTTTCAATGGCTCATTGTTTCAGGCTTGTCTCGGGAATGGGCTGTCCTGTCCTTCTCCCACTTTTGCATTGCTGGGGATTGAACCCAGGGCCTTAGAGAGGGCAGAGCAGCACTCTACCAACTGAGCTAAACTCCAGCAGTAACATTATATCATAGACCAAAGTTAGAAGCAATCCAAAAGTCCACTGATTGTTGAGTGTATAAACAAAAGAGTATGCACATTCAAAGCAATGTTACTTAACCATGAAAAGAATGAAGTACTCATGAGTACATGGGAAAATAGGGGAATAAAACCTACATATGCATATGAGTTTTACTACATATTAGTCAAAAGGTTCCATAAACTTTGGAAGTTCATGAAAGTAACTGAAAGTGATGTAATGGTTGTATAATGGAAAAAGCAAATGCTGTATTACTCTGTACCCCCACCAACATTTACCAATAAAGGGAAAAAAGAATGAAAGAAAAGAATAAAGTATTGACATGATACAAAATGAGTGACTCATGAAAACATGCCAAACAAAATGAACCAAAAACAAAAGAATATATATTGTAAGATTCAATTCACATGAAATGTTCATAATAGGCAAATCTACAAAGGTAGAAAACAGACTAGTGATTCTCATGGGCAGGAGAAAGGAAAAATGAGAAGTGATTGCTAATGGATATGGGTTTTCTTTGTGAGATGATGAAATGGTATTAAAGTTAGATTGTGGTGATAGATGCCCAACTCTGTAAACACTTTAAAAAGAAACCACTGAATTGTATATTTTAAAACTATGAACTTGGAGCTACAGATGTAGCTCAGTGGTAAGGCACTTGCCTAGAATGCACAAAACCCTGAGTTTGATCCCCAGCACTACAAAAATAAAAAGTAAATAAACAAATTTTAAAATAAGTAAGTGAACTTCTTTCTGTATGAATTACATCTTAGTATAGCTGTTATTATAAACAGAGTATTAGTCCTTTTGCTTTCACATGGCAGTTTCTAGTTGATATTTTAACACTTGTTTATTGTGTTTTTCATTATTTTATAATATTTTATATTAAAATATCAGCCTTTTCTCTATGATTTTTGATTTTGTGTCATATTTAGACGGGCCTTCCCTTTTCTGGGTTTGTGTCAATATTCACTTACATTTTGTATAGATATTCTCTTTTTAGAATTTAGATATTTGATCTATTATAAATTTTTTTTGGTGAGCAATGAAGTGTGAAATAGAATACTAGCTTTTTCTCTTCCCTCAAACAAACAGTTATCTCAACTTGGTTATTTAATAATTTATCCTTTCCTTTTTACTTGAGATGCTACCATAATTATATTTTAATTTGCTTATATACTTGCATCTATCTGCATTTTATTCTGTTCCACTGACTTAAATACTTCCTTCAACATTACTGTAGCACTGTTTTGTTATAGATTGAAAATATATATAATTACATGAGTAGACAAGAATTACTTTCTTTGTACAGAACTTTCCAAGCAAGTGCTATTTTACATTTCTAAATGTTTTTAAAGCAGCCTTTTATATCCCTACCCCTGCCCCCAAATTGAAAATTTAATTATAATTATCCTGAACTTAGAAATTACTTTAGAGGTCAGGAACGCATTTGTTAAATTGAAACTTTATATATAAGAATAAAATCTGGCTTTTCATTTACTCAACTCTTATTTTATGTTCTTCTAAAGAACACCACGTTTTTCTTCATATACTGGTACATCCAGCACATTTCTTTCCAAGTTTACCCCCAGGTAATCTATGTTTTATTTATGCTGCAAATGAGATATTTTTTCCTGTTATATGTTATAACATTTGCATGTAAATTAGACATATAGGAAAAATAGTGATTTTGCATTATTTTGTAAACTACTAACATTGCTAGACCCACTTTACTTTCAAAATTTTACAATGTTTGCCTTCTTCTTTCTAATATTTATGATTGTATTCACTTTCTCATCTTATTGCATTAGCTGTTGTTGTTAGGTGCCATTGAGTCAAGTCCAAGTCATCATGGTAAATAATAATAGCAATTGATTACTAATAGTCATGACTTTTTAAAATTTCATTTAAAGAGAATTCTTAAGCAGGATGTGGTGGTGTACACCTATAATCCCAGCAACTTGGAATCAAAGAATAGAATGATGAGATCGAAGCCAGAGGCAGCCTGCATAGCTTAGCCAGACCCTGACTCAAAATATCCTGGATGTCCAGCCCAGTGGTAAAACACTTGCAAAGTATTTGTGAGACTCTTGGTTAGACCCCCAAGTACTGCACAAAAGAAAACAAAGAAGGTGGTTCTTATATTTTACCATTAAGAACAATGTTTGATTTTGATATGCGAAGTTTAGTTCACATGTTAATCATGGTAAATTGTCCTTTTCTAGTTTTGTTTCATAGCAGTAACCAAAATGTATTTAAAATTTTTAAAAGATGTACAGTAGAAATAGAAACAAAAGCCATGGCACACACCTGTAACCCCAGCTACTTGGGAGGCAGAGGCAGGAGGACTACAAGTTCAAGGCCAGACAAAGTCTGCATAACTTAGTAAGACTTTGTCTCAAAATAGAATAAAAAGGAGAGTTGGGGTTGCAGCCCAGTGGTATAGCACTTGCCTAGCATGAATGAGGACTTGGCTTTAACCCCCAGTACTATAAATACATACATAAACACATACATACATACATACATACATACATACATACATACATACATAGATACATACCTTCACTTTCCTGGTAATCATCTCTGTGTTATCTCTCAAGCTATCCATTCAATAAAAATGTACTTACTATCCTAGGAACTAATGGTACAAATTAGGCCTCTGCTCTCTAGCACTCCCTAGTAAGGATGATTATTTTAATCCATTTTTATTACTTGGGAGAACCTATGGGACACACCACCCCCATGGACCACAAAAGCAGTGGTACTCAGAAGGGGAGAGGAGAAGGAACACTTGGGGGCCCCTGCAGCTCATATAATTTACCAAAGCATCCCAAAGGGTTCAACGTGGCCTCCAGGCTGAATCCTGGACTTCTGTAATCTCTAACTTTAATAAAATGTTTTACAGTCTTTTCTCTGTATAACTTAGATAATGTCTTCAACAACACCATTTACTTTGCTCCTAACAATAACCAAGTTAAACATTATCTCCACACCAAAGGAGAGGAAACCGAAACTCAAAATTGTTATCCCAAAGCTAAGCAAAAAAATCAAAACCTGTGCTCTTTGTACTTACCCTCAGTGAATAACATACGACCTTAAAATGTTCATAAATTTTGGCAAAAAGACCTAGAATTCATATTTCCCTAACTTTTTTTTTAACCTAATCCTTCCCATATCTTAATTCAACTATAGAATAACCTGTTCAGTTCGACACTGCAGGCCTTCCCAACTGGTGCTTTCGCAACTCCTCTGAATTGCAGACTTACCTAAGACTGGTCTGTCAGGTATATCTGCTCTTCCTTCCTCCATCTGATCAAAAGGCATGGGCGCATATATACCACATTTTCCTTATCCATTCATCTGTTGATGGATACTTAGTTTGATTCCACATCCTGGCTATTGTGAATAGTGTCACAATAAACATGAATAAGCAATCTGTATGGTATACTGACTTATATTCCTTTGGATATGGACCTAGGAGTGGTATAGCTGGGTCATATGGTAGAGTTTTATCCAGCTATAAAAAAGAACAAAATTATGGCATTTGCTAAAAAATGAAAGGAACTAGAGATCAGCATATTAAGTGAAATAATCCAGAGATCCCAACCTGTGTATGTCAGCTTGTCATGCTATGGGGACTTGCATGTTGCTGGGATGCTGAAAGCTATGCCACTGGTATTTCAGATATGAACAGGGTCACCTATGGACAATAAGTCTCAGCTGAGCTTCCAGACTAAGACTAGAGAGAAGGACCCGGCAGCCCAGTCCCAAAATGAGTAGCCACTGAAAACCCTATTAATAGCAGAGAACCAATGTCAAATACAGTGCTGAGAAATGAGTCCCCCAGAAACGACTGGGAAAGAGTTGCCTCCTCAAAGTAGAGTCCACCTTGATGACAGGAATGGAGTGCCGCAGACCAGCTGCAGCCTAGATAGAATCCAGGGTTTCCCGAAGGCGGGTGAGGAGTCCGCAGTGGGTAACAGATACAGCAGCTTAGAGGCAGTGTGATCTTGTTCTGTTTATTTCCAGATTATCCAGCCTTTTTATACAGAATTACAATTCATTAACTCTTATGAAAGGTCACAAAAAGAAAAGGAAGCTGGTTGCATCATGGAATCACCTGATCAATTGTCACATGAGTGTCAGGTGGTAATCTATCAAAGTGGAAGAGGGACTCAGAGACAAAGTGTGATTATTTTAAAGAAATAAACCAAGATGACCTAAGCAGCTGCATTTCCTGTAACAATTGACTATTCTTAACTTTATGCAGGGATTTAGGGCGGTTAACTGCCACCTGTGTGTCACCCCATTGAGTCTGTTGTTATGAAGAATGGGTGCTTTTTGCTGACTGTGGAGCTGTCGGTACAAAGGCTTTTGTTTAAGGAGTTTACGCTGTTGGAAGTCATTCAGGGATTTCCATTCAAGACAGCCTGAGGCTTGTCAACTCCCAATCTGAATTAGCATTGCCCTCGGAGCCAGAAGATTATTTTTCATTAATATTTCTAGAAATCTACAATGTTGTTGTTATTGTTAGGTGCCATCGAGTCGGGTATCCGACTCATAGCGACCCTATGTGCAACAGGGGAAACACTACTGTCAGTGCTTCTCTGCTGTTCATAGCGTTTTCAACGGCAGATTGATTTTTGGGAGGGGGTTGCCAGGTCCTTCTCCCAAGCCTACAGCTTCTGGTGTTCCCAGGCGGTCTCCCATCCAGGTACTAACCAGGCCTGACCCTGCTTAGCTTCCGAGATCTGACGGGATTAGATGCCACAGGGCTACAGCTGCAGGCTAAAAATCTACAATAGTGACCAATTAAAATTTAAGAAAAAGAAAAGATGGAGTTCCAAGTCCTTTTCCATGAAGAGACCTTTTTGGAGATACTATTCCCCCTCTCAGCAGACTTTGCCTCCAAGGCTAGGAGTACTCCTCCCCTTTCGGTGGATTTTCCTTCCAATGCCTTTATTAAAGATACTCTTCCTCATGTGGGGACTCTGTCTACCCATCATGAGTGGCTCTGGACCCGGCAATGGAGTAAAGCCTAGGACCTTCATTTGCTGATGTGGTACGACTCAAAGTGAGAAAAAACATAGTGTCTGCAACAATGAGCTCAAACATAAAAAGATTGTGTTCATGGCACAGTGTTCAGCAGGGCTTCATTCAGCTGTAGAGTTGCTGTGAGTTAGTCCTGACTTGAGAAGGCAGCTGATGACAACAAGCCAGAGACAGAATGGCAAACATTATATGTTTTTTCTTGCATGCTATGCGAGATGCTATATTTCACTATGTATTCAATATTTTAATGTATAGATAATGAAAGTAGAAGTGCGCTTATGTAGGGGAGAAAAGAGACTACAAATGGGGGAGGAGCAATAAGAAAGGGTAATGGGAGAAGGGAAGAGAAATACCACGTTTTGCTCCCAAAGGCAAAATGTGGATTTATATGTATGTAAAAACAACAACAATAGGATATATAGCCTGCAGCTGTAGCACTGTGGCATCTGATCCAGTCAGATCTCAGAAGCTAAGCAGGGTTGGACCTGGTTAGTACTTGGATGGGAGACCACCTGGGAACACCAGATGCTGTAAACTTGGGAGACAGACCCGGCAACCCACTCCTAAAAAACAAAATAAAATATGATGCATCACCAGGTCATGTGTAATCTGTGAGCGAGGAATGGGAATAACCTTGTAGTTATCCTTGTGTGGTTTCCATGCTGGAGGCCATTGAAAACCCTGTGAATAGCAGAGAAGCACTACAATAATGTTTCACCTGTTATACGTAGGGTCACTATAAGTTGGATACTGACTTGACAGCACCTAACAGCAACAACATATGACATATAAATGTGTACATAAACACAAACAAGATATGCAGCCTTCTGGTGCACCATTGGTGGGGAGGGCAGGGGATAAAGGAGGTGGGGCATCATGAGTAGGTAATGGAGGAGAGGTGAATGAGCAATGCACAATGATATGCATATGTGGAAATGTCATAATGAAATCCATTAAGTTGTACAGTAACTAAGAAAATTACTAATAAAAAATCTTAAATTTAAGAAAAAAAAAAAGGCAAAGGAGGAAGTGCTCAAATCCAGACCAGATTAGGTCCTGCAGTGTGAAAAAGGTTGGATTTCCATCCAATTCTCATGGCATAAGGCTACTATTGAGGAGTCAGAAACCTTTGCTGGATAGCTACCATCCCTAGCAAGGGCCCACTGCCCCTCCAGAGCTGGGACACCTCAGTCCCAAGGTCCCATTCCTAATCTGCCTCAATTACAAAGCACATGTAGGGGGCCTTCTGAGTCTTTACTATGCTTTGTTTCTGCCTGTCTCTCTGCAACTTAAGGAAAATCAAAGGCAGGAAAGTGGGGGAGGTTGGTGATTCAGTCTCTGTTGACACCAACGCACATCCCAATGTTACAGTGGAATCTCGGGCCCTCACCAGCATATTAAATATTCATCAAAAGCCAAACACTAGTTTTTCAACATTTGACTGAATAATAAAAGTATACATTTGTCGCATCTCTACCCTTGGATTGCACAGTTATGCATAGCACTAAATTACAGTTCTAATGAAGTCAGTTTAAAGCATGAGGAAAGATTCCTTTGTAGTTTATCCCTGCCTTTCATTTCCTCTTAATTTAACCATAAACTAAACGGATTCATAAAATGTTTATAGACGGTAATAAAGTGATGTTTTAACACAAAGGTTGGTTATGTAATTAAGCATACATTCTGTGGGATTCTGTGTAATTTGAAATGGTTTGCATGAAATTAAGAAATACTTATATCTATTTTATTTCTTCTTCCATTAGTGACAAATAATAAAACAAAATGGAAAAAAAAAAAGAGTTCCTGCCAATGTAAGTAGCTACAGTTGAGAAATTGAAAAATGCAGATGTTGCTAAAGACTTTATCTTTTCCTTGGAAATGTGCCATTAAATTTAATTAGATTTCTCATTTGCCTTCTTTTTCACTTTGCCTCTCAACTTCCCTCCCTCATATTAGAAGAACACTGTATAGGTTGTTTAGAAATGGCCTACATAATATAAATGAATAAACTAATCATCGTAAGACAAAGGGAGCCAGGGGAAGTGTGACTATAGTCCCAGGTCCTCAGGAGGCAAGAGGATACTTCAGCCCCGGAGCTGGAGACCAGCATAGGCAACATAGCAAGACTCTCAAAAACAAAACAAAACATTGAAAAAGTGGCATTATAATATTATTAGCTATTATATTGTAAGTTATCTAAAAAGTACTGCTGCTTCAAATTTCACCCTGACCATTAAACTATAACCCAGTTCTCAAGATACTCATCCTCCTTTTTATGTAATCTAGCTGTCAAGGTCTGATTCTTCACTCTGAAATGATCCACTGTCTATTATATTACATGCTCACAGTTCAAATCAAGTAAAATGGTGATATTCAGTTTATCCAAGATAACTCAGAGTAGCAGACACTGAACTGTGTTTTCCCAAGTTCATTGGGCTTTTGGAAGCAAATATTCGTTATCAGAACCTAAGGTTGCCTAATTCTACATGGATGATAATGGTTAAGTAAATTGATTTTGGACATATTTTAACTTATCTACACCATATGAAAAAAGATCAAAGGATGAGGTGCCGTGGCACACCCCTGTAATCCAAGCGATTTAGGAGGCTGAGGTAGGAGGATCGCAAAGTTGAGACCAGAGGCAGCCTGTGCAACTTAGTGAGACCCTGTCTCAAAATGAGAAAGGAGCTAGGAGTGCAGCTCAATGGTAGAGCACTTGCAAAGCATGCCCGAGGCCCTGGGTTCAACTCTCCAGTACTGCCAAAAAAAAAAAAAAAAAAAAAGGTCCCATTAGCATTTCTAGGATAATGGTTTTGGATAGTTTCACAAAAAGTTTTTAAAGTACTAACAGTGTTCTTACTAATTTATGTAAAAGTGTCAGGCTGAAAGATATCACTGAACAGTCAGCTCAAAACAATGAAATAAAATATGGTGCATCACCAGGTCATGTGTAATCTGTGAGCGAGGAATGGGAATAACCCTGTAGTTATCCTTGTGTGGATTCCATGCTGGAGGACACAGTCCAAGTGCATGAAGGAAGACAGGTTTCCTGCCCAGCCACCCTAACTACCTGCAACTCCAGAAGACCAAGTGGCCTGTCTTCAGGAATGGATGAAAACTGGATTCCCACTTACTTTCTCCTCTGCATTTAGCTCATTTTGATTTTGTTACTCCTCTGAAAGGCAGAACTTCCCCCTCATCTACTAGCCACAGTTATAATAATAATTTCCCATTTTCTGCTGGGCATCCTCTCCTGGATACCATACCAGCACTTTAAACTCTCCTTACTAAAAACCAAACTCAGTTATCCGCTCCTATTTCCTATGCCCGCATCTCCTACAATAATTCAACTTACTTAAGTTCAACAAGGGTAAGAAACTCAGAAAAGTCTCACACTCTGCCCTCCATGACACTCAGTCTTCTGACAATTCTGCTGTGTCTCCTGGTGAATATTGTCACTTTTCTATGGATTCCACTTCCAACTAACATCGTCCTGACCCCTAAGCTAGCTTACTTCTTTTTTTTAGTCTTTTCCCTTCCTTTCTTTCTCTTTTTCGTTCTTTCTTTCTTTCTTTTTTCTTTCTTTCTTTTTTTTTTTTTTTTTTGTGTGTGTGTGTCTGGTACTTAGGGACTGAACTGAGGCCTCACACACACTTTCCACGTACTCACTGGACTGCACCCCCAGCCCATTTTTTATATTTTGTCTTGTAACAGGATGTTGCTAAATTATACAGGCTACCTCTGGCCTCCAATCTGCCACCCACCTGCCTCCACCTCCTGAGTCACTGAGATTACAGGCAAGATCACAGGCATGAGCCACTGTGCCTGGCTCTTTCTTTTCTTTTTATTGGCATATATCCATTGTACAAAATAATGAGCTTCATTTTGACATTTTCATTCACTTTGGTCATATTCACTGCCCCCCTTTCACCTTCACTTGACCCCCTCCCCACCTCTGGGTGGTCCCCTTCCTCCACCCAGATAATCCTCCTCCTACTTGCTTGCCCCACTCCTCCTTTTTAAACCTAAGCTCTATGTATGATAGAAAACATGTGATACTTGTCTGTCTGCATCTGGCTTAGTTCACTTCATGTGATGATCACCAGTTCCATCCATTGTTCTAAAATGACACAATTTCATTTTTCTTTATGGCTGAATAAATACTCCATCGCATATATACACCACATGTTCGTTATCCACTCATCTGCTGACAGGCAGCGAGGCTAATTCTGTATCCTGCCTCTTGTGAATAGTAGCATCCTTACTTCTGAGATCTCTTGCTCTGCAAGCTCTTCCTCTCTCTGGGCTGAGAGCTGTCTCTTTCTGAAAAGCATTTTGATAATCCTTTCCTCAAAAAGCAATGTCTCAAGAACATTATATAATCTGTGCCCTCAAAAATATATTTCTGGTATATCTATGATATATCTATGCCTTCCCAAAAAAACATTTGGACTCCAGCATATGCCATTTAAGAAATTCCATACAATGATCCTATTCTGTCTCTTCAATCATATCTCCTACTACTTGCCTCTAGGAGCAGTGATCATGCCCCAAATGTACCATGCCCTTTCACCTCCCCTGCCTCTACTGTCTCTCCTGTAACATTCCTTTGTTATAGTCTCCACCTCTGTACGCTTGTCTTTCAGTGTGTTTCATTGGACCCATAGGACCCAATGTCATAAAGTCTTTTACAACTTGCACTATTATTCATTGCCCCTTGTCCTATACATCCGCCACATTTCTCCTGTACCTCTGGGTTTAGTATTTATAGCATTCTGCAGTGTGTGATGTTAGCTCCTTGCACATCTGTCTTTCCAGTTAGGTCACACACACAGCCACTTATTCCGTCCATCGAGACTCCAGGGTTCCAATCTCAGCCACTATTCTACACAACAGTAACAGAAAGCCCTACTTCCTTCTCTCAAGGAGCTCGGGCCATGTGAATGATAAAACATGTTAATACAGTCATGTGGTGAGATAAGTGTAATAAGGAAGTTCAAAGTGCAGAGAATAGGGAGACAGTGGTATGTTCCAGAATTAGATTCAGAACACTTCGTTTCAAAGTCTGGCTCGGCTGTATAACTGGGTTATAATAAGCAAATCTTCCCACTGAAGTTTTCTCATTTGTAAAAGGAAGAGCTCTACTACATATGTTCTATAAGGACCAAAATAAAAGAGTAGATTTCTGTTTGCTCCATCAGATTCCCTCTCAATTCCTTTCTCCCTGCTTTGCTTCTCCAGAGGATGAGGTCTAAGGACGGCATCTGTGGCCCCCCTTTGCCTTTTGGCTTCCAATGAGCAGCACAGTAGGTGATCAGAGAGACAGAAGAGGGTATACTGTGGTATTTACTTCCCTCGCCTCCTCCCAACAGGTCACCTCAGGCTAACAGAGTCCCTTCGCTGAAGTTCCTGCCTCCTGCAAGTTGTCCCTCTTTGCCTGGTCACTGTGTCTCCAGATTCTGCTAACTGCTCCTTCTTCTGGCTCCTTAGGACCAGGAGTCTTAAGGCCCCAGGGCAACCAGCCCCTGAGGAATCCCTGTGCCCTACACACACCTTCACAAACAGTCCCTTTACTAAAGGCCCCTTGAATTACCAAGTCCAGTGTGCCACCTGTTCCCTGCCAAGACTCTGAACGATAAAACTGCTTTTCAGATTTTAAGCTGCTGTCTAAATGCAAGGTATTTCTCATTTATCTCTGCACAGTGCTTTACACAAAGCAGACTGCTGCTATTAATAACAAATGGTGAAATGGATGCATGTAGGAATGAATGAGTGAGTGATTCTCCTGCCCCCCTTCTCTTTAGTGACAGTCCTATCCTGGGCATATGTCCTTGTCACATTGATTGCATTTTGTAATGTCCTGATTTGATTTGGGAGGTCCCTCCTTCCCTTGCAACTCACTGACTCCTAAGGTCTCTGCAGAAATCTACCACTATGTGAATTTCTAGTGGTTAAATATGAAAGGGTTAACTTTGTTTCCAATTTCTAAAAATAGCACCTCTTTCTTCTACAGGCTGTGTACACTTACCTGATATCAAAAATGGATTCCCTTTCTGCTTATTTATATTTTTGTTCTTCAACATAAAAGCTGGCAAATAAATCAAAAGCAAACTCATTGTTTCCTTACTAGGTTGGAACTGAGAGCATATTGAAGGAATCAGTAGCCCAGACTGAGGTCATTTTTTCAAAGCACACACAATAAATAAACATAGGGTAAGTTCCTCAACCACCCTGTTGTATGGGAGAAAGCCCAGCTAGTGAGTGGGCAATAGGATAGCTCAGTCAAAGGACATAACCAAAAATAAATCACAGAATTCAGTAACTAGATATTTACAAGGAGCTGAAATCATTATAACTATCCTTGCCTCCTGAATCCCCACCTACCTTTCTGATATAGGAGCTAAGCATTTTCCTTTTATTTGAATATGACATTTACTGGGGTTAACAGCTTACAGATGAGAAACTGACCCATCACGTCTGTCTTTGGAAAGCACACTTTTGAGTAAACATATTTAATATTGTGCCTTGGTACTGAATAGGTATTATTTATTAGCAAATAATTGCATAACTGGAATTCTTAATTAAAATTTGTGATGAGAAATGAATCTGTTTATTTTGTAATTATGACCCAGAAATTCAGAGTAGATTGGGGTGGTTTATGAGCGGTATTCCCAAGATGTTAACATGGCAAAAGAATTCATAAAACCTTTAAATGGGAACTCTGGAAGGAAAAATACATGTGCATGCTCACACACCAACACACTGGGTGTATAGATCCAGATGCAATAAGAATTGAAAAGTCAGCCCTTGAATACAGTTGTAACATGGAAATATTCAAATTTAATGGTTGTGTGATGTTCTTAAAAACCTCTGATCCTTCCTTCTGGATCTCTCTGGATTTTCCAGAAAAGTTCTCAGCCAGTTTTTTCTTTCAGCTTTGTAAATGAAACTCAAAGCCAATGGCAAATTCTGCAAGACTCCTTTTTTTAGGCTTTCCTTAAAAATACAAGTTTCAAGTGATCTTTTCAGCATAAAAGTCAAGCTTCTAGAAAACAGCCATCAAGGAGCTTAGCCTAGATGACAATAAAATGAATCAGATGGTGCTAGGACCAACCTGGTAAGAAAGTTACAAAAACGTGTAGGTCTGCCAGACACAGTGGCTCACACCTATAATCCCAGAGACTCAGGAGGTGGAGGAAGGAGGATCACAGATTGGAGGCCAGAGGCAGCCCGCATAACTTACCAAACCCCACAAGATAAATTTAAAAATAGGCTGGAGATGCAGCTCAGTTGTAGAGCGCTTGCAAAAAATGCACAAGGTCCTGGGTTCAACTCCCAAGTACCACAAAAATTTTAAAAAGTAAGTCTGAATTATTTTATTTGCTAACATGCAACTAATGATAAATCAGAAGCATTTGGGGGACAAGGACAACTTGAGCAGAACACTTTGTAGAACCAAATAAAGGCTACACAATCTCTAAGTTCCTCCTCAGCCTCCTTTTAGGACATAAACCTCTGTATCTGTGACTGGTGGAGAGAATGTACCTGCTGTCACATCATTGCTGACTCAATGACAACACCTTCACAGCCCAGATTTAAACACCTGTTAGCCAGTGTGTCTGCCCATTAGCTTCTGAGCTTTGCCACTGCATCACCATTTAACAGGGCATCTGGGACTTTAGACAACCCCTATTACTATGTTGTTGTTGTTGTTGTTGTTAGGTGCCACGGAGTTGGTGTCAGACTCATAGAGACCCTATGTACAATAGGCAAAGCACTATTGTCAGTGCTTCTCTGCTATTCATAGGGTTTTCAATGGCGGACTGATTTTTGGGAGTGGGTTTCTGGGTCCTTCTCCCAAGCCTACAGTATCTGGTATTCCCAGGAGGTCTCTCGTCCAAGGACTAACCATGCTGACTGATCCTGCTTAGCTTCCGAAATCTGATGGGATCAGACACCACAGTGCTGTGGCTGCAGACCCCTATTACTATAGCTAAACTCTAATAGCATTTGCTGTTGATTTTTATCCCAGAATACCAACTTCTTCCTGTGTCCTATACGAGTACCACTATTCCCTCCGTTACCTATTAGTAATGTGATTTTTAGTAACACTAACATACTAAATGCCTGCAGCCATACCACTGTCGTGTCTGGTCCCGTCAAATCTTGGAAGCTAACTAGGGCCTGACCAGGTTAGTACTTGGATGGGAGACCACCTGAGAATACCAGGTGCTTGCTGCAAGCTTGGGAGAAGGACCTGGCAACTCACTCCCCCTGCGCCTGCCATGAGGGGACACCTACTCAACAGCAACTAACAACAAAAGCAACAACATAATAAATGTGAATTAAGTGTCCATAATGGCAAACATCCTATCTGAGATGGCAAACAGGAGAAAAAATGCATCCTCCAAGTGCCTATATTTGAAAGATAGAAATCACCCAGAATCCTATTGGGTTTTTGAGGGAGTTGTTTGGTTGGTTGGCTTTTGTTTTTCTTTTTTTAACCAGTTGGTGGCTCTAGTAGCTTCTGGCAATGAATCCAGCCTGTGTTTCTCTAATGTCCAGAAGTTTGTGTCTCTAGAGCATTTGGTGGTGAAGATTTGGGGGAGGTCAGAGGAGGTATGATCATACAGCCCTACCATAAGTGGAAACATTTATAGCTTAATCGAGGAAGTTTATTTTAATATGGATTTGAATAGAGTTTAAAAGGTCTTTTTTCCTTATAATTTGTAAGCAATTCAGAGCAGTTTTATGGATAATAGGATGCATATAATGTACAGATACAGTGGTGATACTATTCATATCTCTTGCCTGTTTTCAAAAGAACTAGTATTTTAAAAGACTACGTGCTGGTTTTCTTTCTGATGGGAATAACATTTTTTAAAAGCCTGATTCTTTCTATTTGGCTTGAGGACTCAGTGTCCACCCAGTGACACCTGCAAAGTCATTAGCAAAGTTAGGTAAATAACTGATTTATTATTTCCATAAATACACAGTGCATTTCCTTTACTCAGAGAAGAACAAAAATTATTCATGCTGAGGTAATCAAAATGACCAAATAAGCACATTTTTATCATTCTAAACATAAACATAGCCATGGTGGTACTAATGTACATAATAATAGGAATGAATTATGTCAGTAAAATCTTGAAGTTTAAGATTTACCATGATAAATATTTTTCATTAAAGTGAAATATCTTGGCAGAGTCACTTTCATATACAGACTCTTGACACAAAGAGGCCAGCTGTGCCTATGCAGATGCTGAGATTTGGGTCTATGCTATTAATGATTTATCATGTCATGGAAAGCTGAGATTAGTTTTAAAAGCAATCCCTTGCCACAAAAGCACTTTCCGTAACATGCAAGCGCAAGAAATACTATATGTGCATCCCAAATTAAAGTAATCACGGAAGGTGAAGCTACCCTTGAAATTTCAATGCCTTTACTTTTTATTTTGAAATGTGAAATTCTACATCCTAAACTGTATTGTTCATTAAAATTCAGGCAAAATATTTTTCCTATCAACTTGATGTGAGTCGTGTATGCCCCAGAGTTAATACACATGTACACATAGAGAAGGGAATGAAGGAGATGGAATGGACCAAAATTTTATTACAAATCTGTTGTATACCACAGACTATTGCCTTGAGTCTCACATTTAATGTGAGTTTAGATTAAGTTTCTAATCCAATTCTGTAGCATTCCAAGATTGCACTGCCTTCACAGGATGTATAAAAGCACTGTCTGATCTTTATTCAGTGTTTGCTGTGTTCCAGGTAAGATGCTAAACACTTTACCTGTGTTATCACCTTCCATCTTCATAAAATCCATCTGAAGTATGATTATCATCAGCTTTGTTTTACACATGAGAAGAGGGAAGCCCACTATGATTAAATAAATTACCCCAAGTCACAAATCTGGGGAAGAGCCTGGATTGGACTCCAAGCTGCCTAGCATTCCAAAGACTTCACTATTAACTATTGCTGTACTAACTATGGGGCTGGGATTTAGCTCAGTTGGTAGAGCACTGCTCTATAGTCTCTGAGATCCCGGGTTCGATTCCCAGCACTACAAAAATGGGAGAAGGATGTGGCAATCCACTCCAAAGGCAATCCCAAAACAATCTATTAACTACTCTCCCAACTAAGTAAGAGGCAGAATACAAATCCTACTTCAATACTCAGTGTGGCATTAGTCAAGTCACTTAAATTTCTCTAATCCCCAGTTATCTCATATTTAAAATGATGATTATAATAAGTATTTGTTTTGTAGAATTGTTGTAAGTTAATATTTATTACTGAGCTTGGCACATAATAAGTTCTAATGCTTTCATTTAATAATTGTAGTAGTGAAGGAGTTATACTTTCTGATGACTGATACATTTTTATTGATAATCACACACAAAATATTTCTATAATTTCCAGATAGCTTTTATACTTAACACTACGTTGGAAATTAAGTTACAACTAACCACTGATGGGGCTGGGATTTAGCTCAGTTGGTAGAGTGCTGCGCTGCAGTCTCTGAGGTCCTGAGTTCAATTCCCAGCACCGCAAAAATGGGAGAAGGACCTGGCAATCCACTCCCAAGGCAATCCCGAAACAGTCAGCGGTTGAAAACCCTATGAGGGTCACTATGAGTCGGCTACCAACTCGACAGCACCTAACAACAACAACAACAACCACTGATGAGAGATACATATAGACATTCCGAGAGCATGATCACAAACCATGTAGCCTCAAGCCTTTAGAAGTTTCTTTTAGAGCTGGGCACAGTGGCACACACCTGTAATCCCAGTAATTTGGGAGGCATAGCAGGAGGATCCCAAGTTTGAGGCCAGAGGCAGCCAGTGTAACTTAGTGGGACCCTGTCTCAAGATTTAAAAAAAACAATATTTTTTTTCAAGTTTCTTTGGGAGCATGAAAAGAGCCAAATATCTCCATTCATTTACTTACTCCTTTGCCCCATTTAACAAGCATTATCATGCCAGTAGTGTTGTGAGGCCTGGGGACACCGAGTGAATAAATCCCTGCTCTGAATAAGCATCTAGTCTACAGATGACTCTTCTGGTTTAGCACATTAAGAGTGCAAAGAAAGTTTTGGCTTCCATTATCAGACTTGCTTAACAAATATTTATTGAATGCCCATCCCTACGCTAGGCACTGAGGCTGTCCAGGTATGGAAGACAAGAACCCTGCCATTAAGAAGTATCCAGGGAGGGGACATCCTAAACAGTTAATTTCAATTTTAATAATTTTCCAGTAAATTCTATAACTTTTTAGAGGAGCACAGAAGAGAGGCACTCAGATTCATATAAGGGTCTAATAGGATGAGGGAATGTTTGATACCTAAACAACTTTTTTCTTGTTCTTAAGTCAAGAAAAACAGAAAATAAGCTCCCTGACAATATGGGGAGTGGTCCCTTAGGAAGCAGAAACACCACGAAACTGTGGTGTAGAGAGGACAGCAATTATCCGGGCAATGCTGGTGCCTAACACGTGAGATAGGGAGAGGGGCAGGTGGGGAGAAGTAACAGGATTAAAGGGTTAAATAGGTCTAAAGTCAACTGATAACAACAAATGCCAATAAATCAGGACAGTGATAGCTGCCTGACGTCAGCAGTTTCCTTCCACTTCTTGCCACCCAAGTCCAAGGAAAAACTGTCATTTCCCTGATGATCAAGATTCTCGGAACCCAGGATGTGACAAATCCTCAGGAGTAGTGTTTTGGCTGGGTGTGAGGTGATGGCAAACAATTCCCAGCAACTCGGGAGGCAGAGCCGGGGGATCCTGAGTTCAAGGACAGAGGCAGCATGTGTACCTTAGCCAGACCCTGATTCAACAAAAAATAAGAAACGGGCTAGGGGTGCAGCCCAGTGGTAGAGCACTTGCAAAGTATGTGGGAGGCTCTGGGTTTAACCTCCAAGTATCGGGGGATGGGGTCAGGGAAGCATAGTATTTTGATCTTGACCAAAAGGAAAATGATACTGTTCTTTCCATGTCAGTGAATTGTCTGTGTCCCTTCTGCTCAGCCTCTAACAGACCAAATACAGGGATTGACTCTGAGGTCTAGACTGATATTTAGACTGAAAACATGTCTAATCCATGGCTCCAGATGACCTAGCATATGCTTCTGCACCCCAGATGACTGTTATTCCTGGATTTAAGAACTCAATCGAGGGTAAACTGCGCTTGCTTGCTTGCGCTCGCTCTCTCTCTCTCTCTCTCTCTCTCTCTCTCTCTCTCTCTCTGTGTGTGTGCGTGCGTGTGCGTGTGCGTGTGCGTGTGTGTGTGTGTGTTTTCCCCTCAGCAAAGCTGACCCTTGTGGAACTTCAGCAAATTCAGGGATCTTGAGACCTGAACTTTTATTCCTTTGCAGCTACTGCAGGCACCCAGCCACTCACAAGCTTCCTGTCTCCAGTGGGTGGCGATTTCATTCTTCATCCAGCAGGCCGTCTCCCGTGTTCATCTTCATGCAGGGCATAGTGTCTCGTCTGCAGTGGGGCTTGCTCCCTCGGCGGAGAAAATACGGACTGACTGGAAGCCAGGAAACAGGCACAGCTTTCTGGGTCAGAAGTTGGCTAGGGGAGGGCCCTGACTGCCAAGTAACTCGAATGATGTCAGGGCCCAGCACCACCAGAAAACACCAGCCAGCCAGGCAACAAAAGACTGAACAACAGAAAAATCTCTGAGCTGTGTTGCCAAAGCTGTTCTTTCCGCCCCCTACCCTTTTCTTGTAATAGGAAGAACAGCAGGAAGAGAGTTTATATTTTAAAAGGCTCCCCCTCCACTGCCCTGTTCGGTTTGGCTGCAAAGTGTTAACTAGGGAGGGAACAGTTCTCCCTCCGGATGAGTCCTGCTGCAGGTCCTTGGGGTGCCTTTTTTGAATTCCTGTTTTAAGGCCGTCAGTGGAAGTTTCAGAAGCAACTCCGACTGGGTATTTTTTCCTAAATGTAAACATGTAACTTTGTGTTGGGAAGAAAGCAGTTAGCATTGAAAACAGAAATAGCCTTTCTGTGCTCCCTGTCTCTCTTTCACGGTAATTAACCATACTCAAATGAAAATTAAAACTTTAGCGGAAAGCTCTCTCTTCCTTTTTCTTTAAACAGGGGCATCATGGTTCATTCCAGCCAGTTAGAGCCCTTAGTGATGCATAATTCAGCTGGAAATTAATAAACACAGCCCATTCTTGGAAATGAAGTTTGAATTAAAAGTCATCTTGTTTTCGAACATAGGACTTTTTCCTCCCCTTTCATTTATAACAATTTTAAATAATGTCACTTCAAGGACATTTTCATTTCTCCTACAACATATTACAACGAAACACTTGCCTGTAGAACCGGCTCATTAGCCTGCAAAATTATACTGTACTGAATGGCTTTCATTCAAAGTAGAAATGGGATTTTTAGTAGGCAATTTCTGTATTTTATAAAGATAAAGCAATGTTTGATTGCTTCTTCCCAGCTGTTTTGCTTAGTGCTTATAAAGAGAAATCGTTGGGGGGTGGGGGAGGAACGTGGGGGCGGGCTTGTCAGGATGTGCTTTACAAAATAAATCCCACACGAGAAAACTAAGGCGTAACTTTAGGGAACCACTGCCCCACGGCTCCTCTGGGCTGCCATGATTTGTCCTCTGGGTGTCTGGACGAAAGCTCAAGGAGTGAGAGAGCGTGGAAAGGGGGGAAAAGAAGAAGGGAGGCGAACAGGCTGCCTGGCAGGCTGCAGCAGCCACCAGCTGGATGACTGAGGCGCTGGGAGTTGCTGGAAGGAGCCGCTCCTCAAAGGTGGGGAGAGGGAGGGCGCGTGGCGGAGCGCCGGAGAGGAGGCCCCTAGAGGCCACCGCAGGGTCAGCGGGGCCGCGGCGCCAGGGCGGGGGCCCTCGGGTGAGGGCGCGGGCCAGGGCTAGCGCGCCCCGCGGCCCGCGCCTCCTGCCGTCCGCGCCTGGGGGTGGGACCCGCGTTGGGAGCCGCGGATCGCGAGCAGGGAAGCAGGCTCGGGCTCCTCTGATGGATTGACTTGGAGATGGATCGAATTACACCATTTGCTGCGCATCAGTTTGTTTTGCTCCTGCTCCGTCCGGTTACTGCCGCCGCCGCCGCTGCTGCAAAGGCTGGCGGTGGCGACTTTCAGGATCTACTCACGCCGAGACCGAAGGAGGCAGAGGGATTTCTGTTTTCACATTTTGCCTTGCTTTTCCTTTTCTCGTCGATCGCCACGAGCTTTTCTGTGTGCGTTTCACCAGCCTTCCTCCATGAGGTAAGACCGTCTCTTAAAAAAAATTGGTAATGCTCTGATGCGTAACCGGGGGTCGCACCCAGAACCCCAGAGCCCGAATCGCAGCGTGTGTCTCTCGGTGTGTGTCTATGTGGGTGCGCGCGTGTGCGCGCGCGCACGCCCATGTTTGTGTGTGTGTGCGGTGTCGTGGCACTGGGAAGTTGATTTCTTTTCCAAGCAGAGATCTCTCTCTCCAGCCTTGGAAGGGACGCCCTGAAAGGTCTGGCGGACCGGTCCAAACTGGCAAAGCTGGAGGCGTGGGGGAGGGGCCCGGGGACTTGGAGGCCCTCCTTCACGGTGCACCCCTCCCCCTGGGGAAAAAAAGGCGGAGTGGGGAGCAAGCAAAAGTTTCTTGCCAGGCAGGGTGAGCTCCGCGCTCCCCCGCGCGCTGTCAGTGGGAGCCAGGGCTGCTCCGGGGCCGGGCGAGGAGTCTCTCTCTGTGGCCGGCGGAAGAGTGCAGCTGAGGCCGAAGGCGCCGGCCGCAGCCGCAGCCCAGCCGGGGCTCCCTCCCTCCAGCCTGCGGGCCCCGGGGCGCACACTGGCAGCCCTCGATCCGAGCTGTCCGGGCGGCCCCCGCGGGTGCCGGGTTCCTGTCAGTGCGCGTGGCGACCCGGGGTGGGGCCGTGGGTGGGCAGCGCCCGTGGGAGGAGGCGGAGGCTCGGACGACTCGGCCACCCTCACCTCCGCCCGCGGATCCTGGCACCGGCTCCCAGCGCTTCCCACCCTCCCTCTCCTCCCCCTGCTGGCCGAGCGCGTCGCGGCCGGGCTCAGCCGCCCCGGGCTGCCCAGCGCCCACCCGGCGCCCGGTTTCTGCTCCCCCTCACTCTTCCCCGCAACTTTCCGTGCTTTGTTCTCCGGCTGGAAATGCGTTACGGAAGCGTCTCGGACTGGGTCTCCGCCAGGCGGCCAGCGCTCCGTGGTGAGATGTGTTCTGTTCTCATCTGCCCATCAATTATGGATGGAAACAAATAAGGAAGAGGCAATCTTGCATGAGCCCCTCTCTGCGCCCGCCAGAGGCGTCCTGCAGCCGGGAGGGAGCCGCCGTGAGCCTTGGCAGCTGCCGACGGGCCATGGCGAGGAGAAAGGTAGGGAAACTTTTCTTTCCTGGCTTGACAGCCGCGATGTCTGGCCCTGATCTGCAGAGACGGAGAGGGCCATGCGCGCCCTGGGTAATTTGGGAAGACCTAAAGCTTCCTCCGTCTTGGATAACTCCTAGGTTGAAATGGAAGGTCACAAGGGATTGGGAAGTGTGAATAGAGAACTGGATTTGAAAATGTTCTGCTCAGTCAACTATCAGGTGGTGGTTTAAATCCTAAACTTGTGGGGGGGGGCGGCGAAGAAGTCTAAGTGTCAAGGAGCTAGGGGCAGTTGGAGTGCGGTATGAATTACAGTGTTAGGGAACCTGGGGCAGCGCTCCCGCCTCTGAGGTTCCCAGACAGCTCCCAACCCGTCACCGCTAGCACAGAAGGGGGACAGCAGATCATTATTATAGATGCGTACTTAGATTTTGTAAACAGTAATAGGATTTTATGCCCGCTAGTAAATTGGCTCCTTTCCCTTAAAAATAATCGTAGTATTTCTGATTAAGGGGGGGGGGGAGTGTCTAGGGCAATTGCCCCTCAAAAATTCTGGCTACTATGCAGTGTTAAGTCTGCAATACAAAATTATTAGCTTTTCAAGTTTGCCCTACTCTCTACTTGGTATTGGAGGCATTAAAGGGGATTATTTGATATCAAGTCTGAAGTCCTACAGAAAGTTTTAACATTTTCTTTTTCTAAACTGATTTGCTCTTCATCTCTCCACTGGAAGGACTCTTTTAAGGTTTCTTCCTTGTAGTAATTATGAAGTCTTAGATCAGGAGAGGATTTTACTATCCTTTTAGTGGTATAAAACAATAGGTTTTGCTTCTGGCTTATTCGTGCTCTGAAAAAGGCAAATCCCCTCACTGTCTTAGGGACCCAGCTCAGAAAATGAAGTTGTGTGTAGTCATGTTTAATGTGAGTGACGAGCATATTCTGCCAAGCTGGCAGATATTACACAAACATTTATTCTGGCTTAGATAAATAGAAATTGCCAGATAAGATCTGAGATTAGGGTCTGTAGTGCCATGAACCTAAACATCTTAAGATAAATAAACTATAGCTCAGCCGTAGCTGACTTTGGGTTTGTTTTTTTTTTTAATAGTATCTGTGCTTTTGTTTAGATCTCTAGAATGTGCTCTCAGAAAGACAGTGAAATAGAATACCCTAAGGTTTCCAAAATTAGCAGATCAGTTCCTTACATTGGCACATTTAGCGAGATTAACAACCTACCACCCTTTCTTATTGGAGCCTATAGAGTGTTGCTACCTGGTCTCATTTCTAGTAGGAGTGCTACTTAGATAAACCTTTTTTGAGGAAACATTTCTGTGATGCATAAGACTCTGCCAGGAATATTGTGACTTCCCGGTCACCAGGCAGCTGGTTAACTTGAGTTTGATTTAGATTTGTGGGCATTCTGCCTTTTTTTTTTTCTTTTTTTGGTACCCCCTAATAGCACCATCTGGTCATGTCTCCCCTGGTTTGATGGATTTGGAAGATGGCTGTGACGTAAGCCTGATAGTCCTTAGAGTGAGGGCAACTTAGGAGACCAGATGACTTCAGTTCACTGGCTTGCTGCATGGGAAGGCTCTGTCCAGAAACTATAATTTGGGTAAGTGGGCCTCTGCATCATGTGTTGGTGGTTTCTGTCCCTTGAACGGCCACAGGCTAGTAACTAGGAATCGGAGCTTTGATTCACAAAGATGCCTGTCATTGTTAAGGACTTACTGAATCTGGAAAAGTTCTTCGCCTCTTACTGCTCCATCCTAATGAACCATGGTAATTAGCTTAGTCATTGTTCTTGCGTGTGAGTTTCACTAAGCTACAAAGAGTGAAAAATGCATCTAAAATAGGGTCATTTTTCACTCTTCTGATGCATTTTATGCAGAGTGAAGAGCCTGGCTCAATGCCTAACCATTATGTGTGTAGCTATAGGAGGTAAATGCGTTCCTTAGCATATTGCAGAATAAGAGACTGTCTTTTATTTCAATGAATAGACTTTAAGCCTGCATGTTCTAGATTCTTTTCTAGAGGAAGTTGGGCATGTCAACTACTTAGTGTTTATTGAGTACCTGTCTTTGGCAAGGAGCTGTGCTACCCAGTGCCCCAACACCAGGTAGGCCAGACATGTTTCTGTATATTCCCCTTGAGCAAGAATAAAAAATAATAATAATAAATTAATTAAAATATGGCAAAGCAGATGATTTGGCAAGAAATGTGCACATGCATTTTTCTATAGACGTGTATTTTATGCTAAAGATTTTAAAGATGGTCCATACCAAGTATTGATTCAGGCTTCCTTCCTTTAAGATCAATGAATGATACAATGTTCTATTAGTATAATTTGTGTATCTGATTGTCATTACAGGGAGAGACGGTACTCTCAATGGCTTATGTGAATGGAAACTTAGTGCTAAAACCTACCAAATCCAGTGTCTTATGATGCTGATTATCTTGTGAACAGCTGCTCACTTCCAGTTGGGAGGGGGGAGTGTGTTTTGATTTATTCTCATGCCACACAGAATAAAAATCCTATAACTATATTAACCGTATCATGACACTTCAGTTTGAGGCGGCTCTTGTTAGGCTGAATTTTCCTAGTCAGACCCTGAAGACAGTAGTAGTGCGGCTGGTCATTGAAGCTGCTTCCATTGTTCAACAGGAAAACTTCTAAGCCTTCTTCAATTGAACAACAGCCATAAAGTAACCAAAGGCGATCGAACCAGTAGTCCGCGCAGATACTACGTGAGGTGTACTTACTTCTCAAACTTTTTTCTATCCAGCTTTGTTAACTCACCCAGATTAGCATTTTAACAACCCTGAAGTGAACTTCTGCTATTCTCCCGACTTGGACACAGTGTGTAGATCATCCATCATCCTGTCCTTGGCTACAACAGGCTGCTGGCTCCATCACCATTTGGAGCTACACAGAATCCATCCGACTGTGAACGGCACAGCTGGCTACAGCAATTTTTTCTTCCACACCACTGGCAGCATTGTCTGGCTGTGGTAACTAAAGTTAACACCCAGAACGGGAAGTTTCCATTATTTCCCAACCTGCCCCTCATCCAGTTCTGGAAATACACCTGCCAGGGCCTGCTTGTCCCACTTCAGAGGGAGCTTGCTCCAACCTTACATGACCACTGCAAAGACTCTTTCAGTTTGATAAGAGTAAACCACCAGAATTACAAAGAGCCATTCAGACCCCACTCGTTGTGCACCTTCAGAATTCATCCTGTTTGAAAAGGTGAAGAAAGGGGTGAAGTAGCCTTTACCCTGTGGTCCCAAATGACTGCAGACAGAAAAAGACCTGTCTAGTTCTTTGATGAACTGAGCATGCTCTTTCTTCATCCCTGTTCACAAAGAACATATATACTTAAACATAGGTCCATGGCTAATAGTGCCTGATACTTTCTATCATCTTTCACTTTCTTCTTTTACTTAAGATATCCATTAGTTACAATAACCATTACTTGTTAAAGAAAGGATAACATGAATTAGGTAGATGTATTTGTTAGATGGTCTTACCAAACATTTTCATTTGTTTGTTTAGATTTTTATAATTAGAAATACTACTTTGGGGAGTATTGGAGTTTGGTGTGCAAAGGGGAGAGTGTCTCATGTCCTGGTGTGAGCTAGATAGTATTTTCTTTTCTCACCCTAACATTTACTCATGAAACCAACCACAGACAGTTAGAAAGAGGAGAAGGGAGAGGATGGAGGAAGAGGAGGAGGGAAGGAAGAGAAAACAGCAGCAAGCACAATAACTAATACCAACATGATCTTTATCCCGATTATATCATGTAATCCTCAAACAGCTGTGCTCTGCGTAGGTTCTGGTATCATTGCTTTATCAGAGAAGAAGCTGAGATATCAAAAAGTTGTCATTTTCTGAAGGTCACACCATGAGGAAGTAATGGAGTCAGGTCATTTGAACTTAGATCTTCAAACATCTCCGGCCAAGTTTTCATCACTCTTCTGGGACAGAGAGCCTGTCACCCTGCAATCTTCTATCCCCTCCATATTTCTGAAAGTCTTTTCCCAACAAAAGTGTCCTGTTCAGGGACAGATTTTTATAGTGCGTGAATGATGGGTTGAGGTGCTCTTCAATCATAACCCTTTTTTCTAAACTAAACCATATTGTAATTCTTCTTCCATTTTTATTCCTCTTGGCCACGTAATTATGACACATTTCCAGAACGGTGTCGTCTCCCACCGTTTTTCTCTGTGTTGGGCTTTCCTGTCTGGAATTACGGTGGCATAGGACAAATGACAGTATCCATCACGCTCCACCAAAACGTGCTTCTGCGTCCGGGTGCTATTGACATTCATTTCCCTGAGCTTGGCAGGGGAAGATTCATTATGTATCTTTGTCTCATTTTCTAGAAGTATTTATGGGCCCCATCAGCAAAAGCAGTGAAAGCTGGCGCTGCTGGAGCAGGAGCGGCAACAGGACATTGTGTTCCTGAAGCCTGAGCATGTATTACTTCGCACCACACATTGTTCTCAGCGATGGCTTTAGGAGAGCCCTTTCACCTGTATAAGTAACTTGGCACAGTGTGGAAGACGTTGTCACCATGCATTAGCCTTTTGTTATCGTTGGGGGTGGTGTTAGGCTTTTTTATTCCACATGCCTATGGGAGGAGAGGAAAAAAAAAACAACTACAAATTACCACTATACATAATGCTGAAATTTATGGTTTTCAATGTATATTTATGGGAAGGAAGTATGGGTTTTAAAAGTTCAATATGTCAGGACATGTATAATAAGGCCTTAAGAAGATATGCAATTACTTAGCCTATTATGGGAATATGAACATAAAAATAAAGTCAGGAGTTTCTACTCAGCCCAGGAACTGGCACATAAGACCCAGAGCACATGAAGCTCTTTGAGAAAATAACGCTTCCATTACCCAGGAGTAGATGGGCACCAAATCAGGGACTTCGACCTTTCCAACATTGCCCTCCACCTCTCTTGCTAGGAGAGGGCTCTTTGAAAGCTTTTTCAGTCCACAGAATCACCTGTATTTGTCACTGAATTCTCAAACTTCCCCTGGGTAATTGGTAGATCCAATAAAAAAATATTTTTTAAAGCTGTAGAAGAAAAAAGAAAGGCAGAGGAAGGAGCAGAGGATGTTGCAGTTTCTGTTTCTCCATTGTTGGCACAATATTTGTTCATTCAACCAACTGTTACCAAGTGTCTACTCCTAGCAGTAGGTGCCAGGGGAAAGGGTTGAAAGAAGAACATGAACCCGTTACAGAGCTCAAGGGTCTTACTGAGCGTTGTAGGAAAGACAAGGTAAATAAAGAGCTGTAATAAAATGGGGTGTGTTTGAATTGCCATAGAAGATATACCCAGACCTATGGAAACTGAGATGTGACAGGTTATTTCTGGCTAGGGTTGTCATGAAGGGCTTTGTGGAGTCACTGATATTTGAGCTGGTCCTTGAACTAGGTAGGATTTGGACAGATGGACAGTGAGGGGTCATGGGGAGGCGTTGAGAGGGAGGGCATTCCGGGCATAGAGAACAGCTTAGGCAAAGGCCCTGGGGTGGGGTGGGGCGGGAGTCGAGGTCTAGATCGGTTATCTACATCTGAGTCCTTACCTTCAGTGGAATTGCATTTCAGGTGTACAGAGGCAGTGTGCCATGCTATCCACAAAGATTTATTGAATATCTCTGGGCTACTGTACTTAGCCATTCAGCAGATGGCCCCACAGTTTAAGCCATCAGAACGAGTGGGATCAATCTTGTGGCAATTCAATAGATTGCTCCATGATCAGAACTAAAACCCCCACATCAGCTGCCAACTAGATCAGTGGAACACATAAACATCGTAAGGGATAACGTGATCTGCCTCAAATTACCCAGCATGATGATTCTCCCCATAGAATTGTTTAGCATTGCTGGGCATGGTGGCTCACGCCTGTAATCCCAGCAACTCGGGAAGTGGAGGCTGGAGGATTGCAGATTCCAGGCCAGAGGCAGCCTGCCTAACTTAGTGAGACCCTCTCAAGATAAATAAAAAAGTGGGCTGGGGGTGCAGCTTAGTGGTAGAGCACGTGCAAAGCATGCATGAGGGTAATCCCCAAGTCCCTCAAAAAAAAAAAATTAATAAGGAAAAAAGGAAAAGCAAAGTAGAAGGTTATTGCCCCCCCCCCTTTCTAACTTGAAAAGATTCTAAACTTAGACCTTAATACATAAATGGCATCTGTATGTGGACATTCTTGGAAGGGAGAGGAGGGGATGTGGTGACAGGAAGTGAAATAGACAATATAAACACTGGAACTGTGATAAGGAAGTGATTTGAAATGTAGATGCTGCTTAGATTGCAGGCTCCCTCAGGGTGTAGCCTGTTTCCTGTAAGTTTAGCAGAGAAAGTGACACAGACTTGTAGCAATTATTGCAATAAAGGCATTAATTGAGTAACTTTTTAGTATACTGTAGATACAGTCTATCATGACTGGTGAACTGCAAGGAACGGTTTGGGGCTATGATAGGCTTTTCCCAATACAAGGAAAATGACTTAGAAAGTTATTAATATTTCTTTTTGGAAAATTTCATCCATAAGGGTTCCTTAGGTCTGAACTTTTAGGATAAACTCGTCTACCATCAGCAGCTCCCTATGTCCTCCATCTTTCAAATTCTATCACCTTCTTCCCCCACCCCCATGCCAGACTTCATCTAAGCTAGGCTATGTGGGCATGGGTGTTCGCCTTGTTGTTTTTGTTACATGCCAACAAGTTGGGTCCATAGCTACCCTCATAGAGTTTTCAGTGGCTGATTGTTTTTGGGAGTAGGCTGCCATGTCCTTCTCCCATTTTTGCAGTGCTTGGGATCTAACCCAGGGCTTCAGACAGCGTAGAGCGGCACTCTACCAACTGAGCTGAACCCCAGCCCCAGTATTTCCCTTGGTTAACATCTATTATAGTTAACACATGGTTAGGTTTAATAGTGAAGATAATAAGGTTCATGGGAGGGAAGAGCAGAAGCTCTGTGGTATAAGTGGGCTTATTAAAACACAATAGACAAAAAAATAAAATGAAAACACTTACATTAAGAAATGATCAAGTCAACTGCCAAGTTGCCAACTGCCAACTTGCCAAGAATTGCTCCAGAAGTTCAGTTTCCCATGGCATATTTAAGTCTTTGGTAAGTTAATAGTTATGTGACAGACAGTCTTAGAGAAGAATCTTAAGTCTGAGGCAACCCTGACAATTAAAGATCAATCTGAAATTATAAAATAGGTCAGTAGGGAGAAAAGACTCAGGGTAAACAAGCTGAATATGGAGAACTTTTCAGGAATATTCTAGTGACATAAAACAGAGAACCTGTTTAGTCTAGTAATTGGTCTGGCTCCCACCCAGTGGCTTGTTGAAGAGAAGGGCAAGCTGCCTCCCCCTGTGCAGAGCACAGTTGCCTCCAGACAGGATCTAAAATAAACTGGCCTGGCTCAGCTAGACTAATAATAACAGCTAGCACTTACTGTGTGCTAACTGTGTGCCATGGCCCTGTGCCTAGCACTTTAAATATGTTGTCTAATTTAATCCTCATGTCACCCCTGAGAACGTAAAGCTAATAGCTAAGAGTGCACATAATTTGAGTCCTTACTATATGCTTGATACTCTTTAAAGTGAATGTACTACATCATTCCATCAGCATTCTTTGAGAGGGGTACTATTATTAATAATATACTTACCTTACACAGGGAGAGAAACGTATGGGAAAGTAAAATGACTAGGGAGTAGTGAAAGGAAGGAGCCGGCTCCCTGAGAGGCAATGTAATAAATACAGTGGTTGAGGCCAAGAGCTCAGCCGCACTTTAGGGGATGTGAGTCCTGGTCTTGTGATTGATAATCTGTGTGATCTTGAACAAATTACTTAACCTCTCTGAGCCTCAGTTTCTCCTTATAAAAGGAGGACAGTGATCGTTATAGCCACCTTTGAGGGTCATGGTGAGACAAAAATGAATTAATATTTGAAGAGCACTTACAATAGTGCTTGGCATGTAGTTTGTGTTATAAATATATCACTGTCTATTAAATAAAAATAAATGCAGTCTGGCTCCAGAGCCTGTGCTTTTAATTCTTACCCTGTGCTGTCTTTTCACATGTGATTTTATCACATCTCTTTAACTGACATAGACCTTGAAGCCTGTTCCCCACCGGCTCCCCCACATTGTTACCTTCTCTAATGCCACAGACCTGGCCAGGCTAGAAAGGGAAATGTGGCTGAGGTCTCCAGTGGCCTGGAGACCGACCCCAGACCTTGATGCCTAGTTGAAGATCCCCAGCCCAGGTGGCAGCTGTTTTCAGAATCGTGATGTCAGAAGTCTGCTTTCCACTGCTGGCTGTGTCAAAGGACGAACATAGATAATCGGCACGTGTTCTGTGCTGGCGTTCCCTGGGTTGATGAAACCTGAACGCCATGGTGCCATGGAAAGTTTAGGCAGATTCCTAAGCCATCACCATTGTCACCCACGTCTCTGATCTCTACCAGGGGTCCTCAGACTTTAAAACTCATCAGGATCACGCAGAGTTAACGTGCAGATTCCCAGGACCCTGACAGCGTGGGTCCACTTTTCTGGGTCTGGAGTGGAGCTCCAGACTCTGCATTTTTCACAGACACACCACTTTGAGGAAGGTTGCTCCAGTGTAGCCAGAGATCCTCAGACAGCCACGTGCTTGTGGATAGCCTGGCATCTTGTAAAATTCAGACTCCCATCCAAGCACAGGGTTAGACTTCCAGGCTAATGCTGGCAGGCCACTAGGTAGATCTGAGACCTCGTGCCCACAGCACAGGGACAATGAGGATGAGCCGAAGACATCTCTCAGCTCTTGAAAGAGGGAAGAAAGTAATAAAACCTGGTCAAAGCTAGAGAGGCTTTTTGTTTTGTTTTTTTGTTTTTATGCCAGTTTGTAAAAGATCTCCATAGTGAGCGGAAATCATGAAAGAGGGCGCTCACTGATTTCTGCTGACTGTCCTATATCATTTCCTAAATGGAGTCCTGGGCCAGGATTCATATCAACAGTCCTTGATTTAATGATAAACTGAGATAAGGGTAATCAAACTTCATGCTTCGGGGCATAAGGTGATTGCCTGCTGCGGTCTGGATGGAATTTTTCCCCTTGTGCTTTGCACAATTGACTGGGTGCATTAGAGAGAATATTTGAGCCACGTTTGAGAGAGTGGGGGCTGGAGGCCCTGGTAGAAAACTCAGCTGGCTGAGATCACATGGGAAATGGTCTGGTTTGCAATGAACAATCCCATCATCATTTGGCTTGATCATTTTTGCTTCATATTAACATTCTGCGCACTGTATGTGTGTTTTTGTCAGTCACCCAGTGAGGCTGGCAGCATACTATTTTTGGAAGCAGGTGCCCTGCACTCCAGCCATGGCTAACAGATTGGGCCCCTCGGACACCCAATTTCCTCATCTGGGGATGCCCTGTTGCCCCCCTCCAATTATAATGAGCATCAATTAAGACAACATGGATAGATGAAGGAAAGCACTTCATAAAAACCAGATAAGTGCTGTTCGAATGTGAGATAGTATTATGATGTTATGAAATACACTGTCTGGAATCACTGCTTATTGTAATCAGCACTATATAAATTTGTACTCTGATAATATCATAGATGTAATGATGCGTTCTTACTGAGTGCTTAATCCCTGCCAAGCACTACAATGTTTTACTTACATTCTCTGGTACAGTGCTTCTATGAGCTTTGGGGCACATATACTTTTACTCCTATTCTGGAGAAAAGATCACACTAGCTCAGGGAGATCAGTTATAACAGATTACTAGAAACCTAGAGGCCTGACAGGGCTGGGATTTAGCTCAATTGTTAGAGCGCCACTCTGCAGTCTCTGAGGTCCTGAGTTTGATTCCCAGCACCGCAAAAATGGGAGAAAGATACGGCAATCCACTCCCAAGGCAATCCTGAAAAAAACCAGCCACTGAAAACCCTATGAGGGTCGCTATGAGTCAGGCACAACTCTATGGCACCTAACAACAACAACAGTGGCCTGACACAATTCAGATGTCTTACTCTAAAGTTCTAGAGGGCAGAATTCTGAAGTGAGTTTCACTGGGCTAAAAGCAAGATGTGGCCTCTAGGCGAAAAGCTCTGTCCTTCCGTTTTCCAGATTCTCGAGGCTGTCTTCATTTCTTCACTGGTAACCCCTTCCTGTGTCTTCTGAGCCACCAATCTCAACTTCTGCTTCTATAATATCTTTTGCTTTGATTTTTTTTTTCCAGTCCTGGGAGGTTGAACCTAGGGCCTCACGCATACTTCGAAAGCACTCTACCACTGCGATGCACCTGTCCATTTCTTATCCTTTTATCTTGAGGCAGGGTCTCACTAAATTATGGAGGCTGCCTTTGACCTCAAACCTGAGATCTTTTTGCCTTTGCCTCCTGAGTCACTGGGATTATAGGCATGGGCCACCACACCCAGCTGTGCTTTTACTCTTCTGCCTCCCTCTTCCAGCTTTTTAAACACCCCTGTGATTCCTTTGGGGCCACCTAGTTTCTCCAGATTAATCTCCCTTAACTTAATCTCATATGCAAAGTCCATCTTGCCACATAACTTAGCGGAGTCACAGGTTCCAAGGATTCAGAGTTGGGTATCTTTGAGGAGTAGAGAGGTTATTCTGCCTAGTACCAGAAAGTACCTTGCCAGGAGCATTCAGGGTCAGAGTTAGAAGGCATGCCCAGGTCTGACTGCAAAGCCTGTGATCTCAACCACTCACCAAAACCCCCTCAATTTAATCAGCAGAGGAAACAATAAAATCACTGGACGTAAGTGGTGAGGAGAGCTCTGTTGCTTTTAGAATAATCAATTAGGGGCTTTTAACTATACTCACGATAGTTACAATACAAACATTAACCTTATTGATCCTCATGTCCTACTTTGTGAGAAGCATCCTACATACAATCATTCATTCTTTTCTCTTTTCCTGAGGGTGGGGGTTACTTACCTGAATAACTGAGTTCCCAGGGACCCCTGAATCCATTTGGCTTTCCCTGGGTCACTGAATCCACAAGGAGCATTTTGGTGACCAGGAGAACCACGCTGGAGGTGTGAGGTGTAGAGGAAATTGTTTTAGGAAAGGGTGGCTGAAGGAAGATGACAGAGGCAACTGACCTGTCCTTTCCAGGCTCTGACACTGTCTCTTGGCCAATTGGATGGGATTTCTCAGGCAAGACTATTCCACCCCATCCACTGATGGCCAGGATTGTGTCCAACTTGTGAGGCTCAGTGTCCTCAGAGGTCAGTCATTGAGTCAAGAGCCTGTGGTCTGCAAGGTCCCTGAAGAAAGGTTGCTTGTTATCAGAGACCTCTCCCTTCCCCACACTCAACGTCCCACCCCCTCTCCACCACACACTGAGTTAATATCTAAGGTTTAGTAATTTTGAAGCTCACAGTGTACACCTATCCCTGAAAAGGCTGTCAGAGTAATTTGGAAAAGGAGTAAGAGCACAGAACTGGGAGTCTGGAAAGAGCCTTGCCTAACTCTTAGCCAGCCAAATATCTCTTGTCAGATTCTGGTCTTGCTGGCCTTCAGTTTTCACCCTTAGAACAAAGTGAGCTTGGGATGGGCAACAGAGAATCTAGGGGACCTCAAGGTTCTAGCGATAGGATTCTTTAATGCCGTATTTATCGACACACTTTAACTGTCTCGGTAGTAGGATCAAATATAATGGTGATTTTAAAAACTGTGACTCCACTTCATGAATGTGAATATAGCTATCTGTACAAAGAGACAGACACACAGATAGTTCAACTTCTCAAATTTATTATTGCCATTTACATTTTATAACACTTTGCTCTTTTCTTTCGGGATCACTTAAACTTCATTGCTGCTAATATAGTTTTTTAGACTCAATTTTCAGAAGTACATAGATAATATTTTCAGTTAGCAGTAATTGCACCTCTTTTGACTCTCAGGGATTGACACGTTACCATTGCACAATTTCTCTGTAATTTGCAGTTGTGTCCCTGAAGAGCCATCCACCATTGAACAGAATGATGCTTGATTTGAAACTTATGGATTGTTTATTTCTGGAATTTTGTAGCTAATATTTTCAGACTGGAGAACCAAGAGAGCAGATGGGTTTCAAAACTCAGAGCCAATCCTGACTTATTGGTTGTGGCTGAAGCACAAATTTGTCAGTTTGCTTCCAAAGTCAGGGAGACCTTATTAGTTAGAAAAGTCTTCTATGAAAAAGGAAGCTGTGTGGTTGTTGTTAGGTGCCATCGAGTCCCTGTCTGACTCAATAGTGACCCTATGTATGATAGGCAAAACACTATTGTTAGTGCTTCTCTGCTATTCATAGGGTTTTCAATGGCTGGTTGTTTTTTTAGGGGGGAATGGGTTGCTGGGTCCTTCCGCCAAGCCTACAGCACCTGATGTTCCCAGGCAGTCTCCTATCCAAGTACTAACCAGGCTTAACTCTCCTTAGTTTCTGAGATCTGATGGGATCAAACGCCACAGTGCCAAAGCACCATAGCTGCAGGCTATGATATATTTGCCTACACATAAACCTCTGTAAAGTTTAATTTACAAATTAGTCACAGTAAGAGATTGGGAAAATAACAATTAACAAAATAGAACAATTATAGCTATATGTCTCTTTCAAAATATCTTGTTATACTTTGACCATTGTAATTAAAGGGGATTATCTTTGGCGCATTTGAATCCCCAACATCATGATTCTTGTGCTTTGGGGCCATTAATAAGTAAAATAAAGAGTTTCTTGAACACAAACGCTGTGATGCTCCAGCCATCTGTCTGACAGGTGAGACAATTAGTCAGTGACCCATGGGGAGATAGAGTACACAGCATGGACATTCTGGACAAAAGAATGACCCGCATCCCAGGTGGAATGGGGCAAGACTGAATAGCATGGTGTGAGAGCTTACGTGCTATGTGGACTGATACTTGATTTAAAACTTAGGGCTTATTTCTGGAATTTTTTAGTTAATATTTTCAGACTGCAGTTGGCCACACGTAATTGAAACCTTAGGAAAGCAAAACTGAGTATAAGGGAGGGCTACTATATTTTCTGGGCTGGGATTTAGCTCAGATGGTAGAGCACCGCTCTGCAGTCTCTGAGGTCCTGAGTTCGATTCCCAGCACCGCAAAAATGAGAGAAGGACGTGGCAACCCACTCCCAAGGCAATCCCGAAACAATCTGCTATTGAAAACCCTATGAGGGTCGCTATGAGTTGGACATGACTCGACAGCACCTAACAACAACAACAACTATATTTTCTGGGAGAAGAATCCAGCAACCCATTCCCAAAAATCAATCCACCATTGAAAACCCTATAGACAGCAGAGAAGCACTGACAGTAGTGTTTCACCTGTTGTAAATAGGGTCGCTATGAGTCGGATACTGATGCGACGGCACCTAACAACAACAACAATATTTTCTTTGGAGACACACATTTCCTTAAAACACTCACCCTCATTAGGCATCTTCTCTACATAGGTTGCAGATGTTATCTAGAATCACAGCTAGCTACCACAGAGCTTGGATTATCTGACTCATGAGAAGAAGACTGGAGCTAACTTGGTAATGACTACTCAGTTCCTATCATTTGACTGGTTTTGTTGTATATTCCATCAATTATTCTCACTACCTTTAGCATTTTTTCAAAGAATCAAAAATGTGATAAATGAGCTAAGTGACAGGGGAGCCGGGTGCATGACTATAATCCTAGAACTGAGGCAAGAGGATCATGAGTTCAAGGACAGGCGGCCTGTGTAACCTAGACCCTGTCTCAAAATAAAAAAATAAAAACAGGGCTGGGGTGGTGGGCCAGGGGTAAAGCACTTGCCTAGCATGTACGAAGCCTTGGGTTCAACCTCTCAGTATAGGAAGGAAGGGAAGGAGGGAGGGAGGGACAGAGGGAAGGAGGAAGGAAGGAGGGAAGAAGGGAGGGAAGGAAGGAAGGAAGGAAGGAAAGAAAAGAGATAAAAGATAATGCCATTATAGATATTATCTCCTCTATATAATTGTTGTCGTTGTTATTAGGTGCTGTCAAGTTGAGTCTGACTCATAGCGACCCTCACAGGGTTTTCATTGGCTGATGGTTTAGGCATTGCTTTGGGAGTGGATTGCCATATCCTTCTCCTATATATTTGTAAGTATATGTAATGATAAACACATATGAAAATAGAACAGTACCACTTATGTACCTGCACCTATACAGAAGTTTTAAACGATAGCTTTGGAAGTCAGTTAGACTTAGATTGGAATCCTGTTCTAGCTGCTTAACAGACATAAGAAATTAGCCAGGCGCGGTGGCGCACGCCTGTAATCCCAGTGACTCGGGAGGCAGAGGCAGGAGGATCAGAAGTTCGAGACTAGAGGCAGTCTTCATAATTTAGCGAGACCATATATCAAAAAAGTAAAAAAAAAATGGGCTGTGCGTGCGGCTCAGTGGTCCAGCCCTTGCAAAGCATGCAAGTATGAGGTCCTGGGTTCAACCCCCAGTACTGCAAAACAAACAAACAAACAAAAAATAGACATGAGAAATTGAGTGTATCACTAGTGCCTCTGAGTATTCATTTCCTTTCCTGCCCAGTGGAGAACGAATTCTTAAAGTGTTGTGAAATCAGTTCGAGATGATGCATGGGAACTGACCCTCACGGTTCTCAAAGCACTTCAAGATACCCTGTCACCTTGGGGTTTTCATCATTAGGATGGTTTTGGCTGGCAATAACAGAAAGCTCAATTCAAGTGTGTTGAAACAATTAGGACCTCATGAAACCACATAAGGAATGCGATGATGAGTGGCCTCGAAGTTGATGGATTCTTTGGCTAAACAGAGCCATCAGAGCTTCCCGTGGTCTTGCTGCCGTTGCCAGGAGAAGGTGCACCTTCTCCTGAGCTCACCTTTTTCGTGGTCCTCATGAGACTGGCACATTCCACGGGCGAGTCAATAGATCAAGGGGCCAGCTGTCCCCAGAAAGCCTTCCCTAGTGACACGCTCTTGTTTGGTCTCCTTGGAAAGAATAATGGCCCCTCCTCAAGTCTGGAGTCTACAGCAGTCTTGAGCAAGGGGGTGGGACCACCGCAATTGTCCCCTATGGGGGAGATGGACTTCCCTGTGGACACATGAACAAAACCAGCATTCTGATTCCCAGCATCTGTATCCATCCATCGTTCTGTGTGTATATTATATGATCACCGCGTCCAGCAGATAAATGCATTTGTAGGTGCACCCAACCTATAAAAGTTTGATATCTACCTAGAAATACTTTTCTCCATTAATTGAAATTTTTACATACCTGGAACAAAATTGGCATTTAATTAAGCAATTAAAAATATAAAAGATATGACATTGTAGGAAAATACCAAAACTAGAATATATAAAATAAGTTTGCTTTCACCATGCTTCTGGTTTTTTTTGTTTGTTTGGTTTTTTGTTTTGTTTTTTCTGAAGCTTATTTAAAATGAGAAACAAGATACCCTTGCCAGGTTAATTTTTAAACATTATAGTATATATAAGCCATAATTATGAAGGTGCTTGTATCTGTTGAGTCAGAAACACTAACAGTATTCTCCTGAACTCGGTGAGACATTTCATGATTATAAATTCACATATTTCTCACAATTTCAGCTTCAAGAAAAGCCCATTAACTCTTGAAGCTCTGAAGTTTCACTGTTACAGTGATAAATCCTATATCTATTTTTTTTAATTGGAAAATTTTTAATGTACAACTTAATGTGATTCATTCTGACATGCGTTTCATTGTGACATTTCCATATATGGGTTTCATTGTACATTGCACAGATAAGTTCCCCTTACCCTCTTGTGCACTTCCTCCCTCTGTCCCACCCCCCACCAAAGGCCTCACTTCCACTTGCATGTCTTTTTGTGGGAATATTTTTCTATATATCCTTGGATCGCAATTATGTTTAAGGTCGATACCTTTTCTGTAGTGATCTATCTTTTTACATTGTCAGTCATATTACATGAATTTTCTGGCCCATTTGTATTATTACCATTCTTTGGTATTATTGATATTATAATTATTTCCTGAATTATTAAAGTTGGGCTGTTTACTTTGAGGTCACCCTCATTCTCATTCCTCACTCAATCCTGTATCTATTGAAGAAAGCTATGGCTTTTTAATTTTTCTCGTCGCTTATTGGCATATATTAGAGGCTACTTGAGTGGAAATGTTAGCCTGGTTCAGTCTTCCTTCACTCTCTACCGTTTAACCTCTTTTCCTGGTACTGTAAAACAATAAATCAGGTCTCAGACACCATAAAATATAGGCGGGGAGGCTCCTCCTTTCCCTGTCTTTGTACAGCTGATCTGCCTTTGCATGAAGCAATAAAAATTAACTGCCTAGGTTTTCAATATCTAAAATTTCTACTTTCAGTGTTTTATGGTTGCATTTTTATTCACCAAGGTGAAACATCACTCAGGCTTTATCAAGTCTGAGTCTTGTGTCTTAAAGGAAAACAGTAGCCCTTGCCCCGCTTCCTCTGTCTACTCAGCCTGCAGTAACTATTTTCCTTCCCAGTTTTTGCTCCCCATGAGCCCAAGTGGTCCTGAGTTCAAGTTCCGATTCTCCACTAAATCTCCTGGAGCTTTGTAGAATTCGGCCCCTTCCCCTCTGGAAAGTAAGGGTAATATTCCTACTTCATAGTGACGTTATGAGGAGGAAGTATACCCAAAGTACTTAGTGTGGAATCTGATGTGATTAAAAACTGAGTAAATAGAGGTTATTTTGTTATTATTATTATCATTGTTTTCAAATCAAGGATGTCTGGAAATATGTGTAATATTCAAATAGGAAGGGCTTCTAGATTTTGAACATGGATTGGTTCCCCCTAAAAAATGTATTTAAATGGCTACTTTACAATGCATAATGAGTCAGAAAAAAAGGCGAGCAATCCTGGTAAGATCTTGGCATCCTTAAGCGCATCAGAGCACACTGTTACCACTGGCACATGTACACATTGTCACTCATTGGAGTTCTGGCCACGTATTTGTGCTGGGGCTGGGAAGGTTTATTTCGCTGGGAAATGTTTTCAGATTATGTTTGTGACCCTTAAATAATGGGCCAAGCACTCATGATGAGTTACTGTATTTGCTAAACCTACCCCTGAATCTTAGTAATTTTTTAGAAGCTTCTAGACCTTTAACTCCTTCCCTTATTCACTTAGACATGCAACAGATAGTTTTTGAACATTTTCAGAGTTCAAAGAGCTTGTCTTCCCCTTTTGTCTTTATTAAAAGAATCAAAGTCCAGCCAGGTATGGTGATTTGTGACTATCTCCGCAGCATGTGGGCAGCAGAGATAGGATGATTTCAAGTTCAAGCGCAGCCTGGGCTCCACACTGTGGGAAAAAATAAGAAAAAAAAGCAACGACGATAACAACAAAGAGTAAGTCCAATAAATGCTAGGATAATTGTACATAGGGACGTTTTCATAGGCATGTGACCTGTATGGTAGCACTTGACCCCCTGCAAAGAATGCTCTCTTCTCACCATCTTCAAATTCTTAATAGTCTTGGTTCAAGGAGCCCCACATTTCCACTTTGCAGTGGTCTCTGCCAGTCACACGACTGACCCCGATGGCTCCTTTTCTCGAAGGTGCTTTCTCAACATTGATCGGAGTAGGGAGCCATGAGTTGTAAAAGGAGTCACTGACCCCCAGTCTGAGTTCTCACTATGTCACAAATCCCCAAAGCCCCAAATCCCGGTAGCCCCCTGATATCTCTGGGCCTTGGTTTTCTCAGTTCTAAACAAAGGCAGAATATCCATGGCCCCTGGATCTCAGCTGGTAATCTTCACACTTCAGAAGAGTAAGACATAAGTAAAATGATGTCAGACCAGGGTTTGGATTATGACTGTTGTGACCATACTTTCTGAACTAGAAGTTAGGACTTGGGAAGTATGGGACAAAAAGAAAAAAAAATTGAAATCAGGACTCCTCTTGAGGAAGCTGAGCTGTGTGGCCAAGACCTTTGCCTTCTAGCCTATACCTACATGCTGTTAGTGGTTTGACAACATAAAATCACATTGATTGAGCATTAGCATTATTCTGTTCATTTCATTTGGATCTGTCCTTTCCTCTCCATGGATTTTATGCTAATTTCCCAGTGGAGACTTAACTCACTCCTGTACTTTTGCCATACTTAAAAAAAAAAAATCTGTATCCAAGACCTTAAAACTCTAATATACAAATAATGGCATCACTGAGAATTTTCTAATTTTCAGCCTGAGAACCTTTAGATAAAAATAGTTGTGTGGGTCTCTGGCATGGGCACTAATCAATCCAAACAGATCCCACAGTGCAGTAGTACCTGAATATGAATGCCAGCTCTGTAGTCTTAAAACTCAATGTTACCTTTAGAAAAGGTATTATAGTGTACTCATCATGGGCCAAATTCTACAAAGACTCAGTGGCCTAGGTGCAAGAAAGAAGTACTACCATTAAGCCTGTATCTTGGTAACCAAGATGTCATCCGTTCAGTCATCCTGGCTGGACTCTGTAAGCACTGTTACAGATTTTGCATTAAGATGAAAATGTTAACAACCAGTTTTAAAAACTGCACCCTATATATAGGAACTGAATTATTATTACTTTGTGCCCCATAAATTCGTACAATTAAAATACTAATAAAAGAAATCTAATAGCTGCTTAATGGCAGACACAGACTTCAAATGCACTTTTTTTCATAGAGTTGAGGTCACTAGAAAATTGCAATGATAAAACATTTCAAAGAAAACAGACAACTCTGGGATTCAGCAATCATTCTTAGATATACCTTCAGTGGTGTCTGAAACCTTTTATTTGAGCAAATTTGAGATCACAAGAGAATTTGATGCTCCAGGTGTCTGTAGTCGCACACCTAAATGTTTATATCATTAAGCTGGCCTCTCTACTTCACAAGCATGCTGTTGTCCTGTTTTAGCAGGAGAGAGAGACTTTCTGTAATATTAAAAGCCACAAACAACTCCAGTGAAAGTCACAATATCGGGAGCCAATTAAGTTCAAAGCTGTGACACTTCATACTACAAATTTCATCACTTAAATGCTAAAATATTAAGCAATTTTTTGCTTTGACATAGATCAAGGGGTGTTAATGTAGGGTTTTTTTTTTAATTTACACACAGAGAGAAGGAATGATACTGTTTTCTAATTTCAAGAGCTGTGTCATGTCATTGGACTTTATAAAATTCATCCAGTTTGAACAGTTTATTTATTTAATCTTTTTTCTGTTTTTAGAGGTAGGGCCTGAAACTTGGTATGTAGTCCCGTCAGGGAAGCCTCAAACTCACAGTCCTCCTGCCTCACCCTCCAAAGTGCTGGGATTACAGATGTGTCCACCACTCCCAGCTTGTTTTTTAATTTAATCTTATTTAATTTTGTTTTATTTTGGTGGAGAACATCTAGACTTTTGCAGTTCTTACTGAGCAGCAGGAAGATGCTTAGCCTAGAAGCCTTGGAACCAAGAGAGAGTTTATGTTTCAGCCCCAAGATATTTATTCAGGCCCTAATGGTTGTCTAGCTGATGTGTTTATGTTTCTATTAGCATTGAGTGGGATGATTTGTAAAGGAAGGACCACGGAGATAGTTGAAGTCTGACTTGCTCTAACAATTAAAGGCAGCATTACAAAATTTCCCTTATCTGCTGTGGTATTTATTTTATGACTAAGAAAAATGGCTCCATGTGACCAAATTCTGAAATAGAGTCAGCATGTCAACAACCATTTATCTTCAAAGCAATGTGAATACAAATCTGCTGTATAAATTAGTTTATGAAAACATGTGTTTAAGGTTTCAAGTAGAAGTTTACTTAATGCTTTAGATGGTCACTTACCTGGGTCTCGGTGATCCTGGGTGATGACTTCGGTGAAGAACCAAAATGCTGGCAGAGTAGACATCCTTTCTTCCTGCATCTGTACTCAAAGGATTTGCAAGAGCCAGATCTTCCTTTACCACGTCCCTATGCATATCTTTAAATAGACAAAGGAGATCTTAATGCCCATATTTAAACAACTGGAGTACAAATGATTTTGGCTTTCCATCTCCAAGTATCAATGGCAATTAGTTTTTCACTTGCTTTTGCTGGTATAGATTTAACTGCAGAGAAGACTAAGCCAGGTTTTCTTTCTCCTGTGTGACTGGTTCTTAATGCAAAAGACCAGCCCCATGTTAAATGGCACCAAGAGAACAGAAGTGATTCAGATGGGCACGGATCTTGGCAAAAATCGGATTAAAGTTCACTCTAAAAATAGAAACTGTTGCTGGTTTTCTTTTAGCAGTTTATGTTTGGAAGCTTAGGAAGGGAAAAAGTAGAAGGTAGGAAGGGAAGAACAAAGCAAAAATTATAATGTGCTAATTGAAATGAGGAGAGAAAGACATCACAGCTCACTCCCTTAAAAACCCTGAAACAATCAGCTGTCAAAAACCCTATGAACAGCAGAGAAGCACTGACATCGTGCCGAGCATGGCACAGTGTCGGGGAGTGTTTTCTTCTGTTGTACATAGGGTTGCCATGAGTCCGACCTGACCCCATGGCACCTAACAACCAATTTAAGTGAAATCTCTGAAGGATCTTCTTGCTCTCCAGTTGCACACCTACAGTATAAATATGACTTGTGATATGATAGACTTGTTCCCTTGGAAGTTACCATCTAAAATAAGTTACATGTCTCAAAAAATATCACATAGGATTCAAGTATTAATTCTTGGTTTATTCAACAAACAGACTGTAACTGTCCTCACCAAGAAATGCTCAACTTATTTGAGTGGAAGTTGACTTTATTTATTTGTTTAATAGAGCATCTCTTTTCCTCCCTCTTTTAAATGTTAAAACAATTGCAAAGTACTGTTTTTAAAGAACACAGCTCAAAAATAACTTCATTTTTATCTATTACCTTCTAATATTTGTCTATATGTGCCTTTGTTTTATGAAGTTGTCATCATAAAACATACAATTTCATAGTCTGATTTTCGTACTTAGTATTGTATCATAGCCTGCAGCCATAGCCCTGTGGCATCCGATTCCGTCAGATCTCCGAAGCTAAGCAGGGTCGGGCCTGGTTAGTACCTGGATGGGAGACCGCCTGGGAACACCAGAAGCTGTAGGCTTGGGAGAAGGACCTGGCAACCCCCTCCCAAAAATCAATCTGCCATTGAAAACGCTATGAACAGCAGAGAAGCACTGACAATAGTGTTTCCCCTGTTGTACAGAGGGTCGCTATGAGTCGGATACCGACTCGACGGCACCTAACAACAACAACAACAACATTGTATCATAAACTGAGGATTCTTTATCTTTATTATTTTAATGGTTGCATAATATTCCACGAGGCTGGTATAATATACTTTTAACTACTTTTTTTATGTTTAAAATGTAAGTTGTCTCCAGTTTATTCACTATTTTAAGTAAGAATTTTCCTATGTTTTTTTTTTCTTCCTCCTTTACATTATTTGCCTAGGAAAAGTTGTTGTTATGTGCCATTGCTGGGTCTGACTCATAACAACCGTTAGAGGGTTTTCAATGGCTGACTTTTTCAGGATGGCTTCAGGAGTGGACCGCCATGTCTTTCTCTCATTAGGAAGAATTATCAAAAGCAAAATTGAGTCAAAAGTTGGTAGTGGTAATGTGCATAGGTGTGGGAAGACGAATGTGTGTGTGACCCATCAACTAATTGTTTTCTAAAATGCTTATGCTAATTTACCATACTAATTACCTGTCATGTGCAATATATTAATTTCAGTATGATTTTACCAGTATTAAGTATTATTCTTAAAAAAACTAATTTAACTAGTGTAAAATTATACCTCCTTTAATTAATCTATACTGCCTTGATTCCTGCCAAGAAGGCTGATTGTTTAAGAGACTGGGATAAGACATTTTAGGGACAAGTTTCCTACTGCTTGACATGTAGGACAATCTGAAGACTTGTTGGGGAATTGGCATAACATCTGTGCTCTGACCAAAGGTTCCCTGTGTCTGCAATATGTCCAGCTCTGACAGCTAATTTCAGTCTTCAGCTGAACTAGAAGAGAGAGCAAAGGAAGCAGTGTTTCAACATAGAGATAATACTGAAAAGATCTTTGGAAGGAGCCCCCCCCACCTCCCCGCCTGCAAACATGGAGTGTATCACTTCTCTAGCCACACAGGAAACCATTCCAAAAACTAGTGTTTCAAATTGCCACGATCGTTTATTTAGCTCATGAGTATACAATGTGGGTAGAGCTTAGCAGAGAGACTCATCTCTGCTCCAAACAGTATCTACGAGGGTGGCTCACTGGAGGCCGGGGGGTCCAGTTCTAAGATGGCTCATTCACATGGGAGGCCACAAGGTGCTGCCTATCATGTCTGAGACCCATGACCGTAGTTCTCTGTGTGGACTTCTTCATGAAGCCTTCTCTACAGCAGCTTGGGCTTCCTTGTACTATGGTGGCTGGGTTCCAGCAATAAACACTGGAAGGAACGGGAAGTGGAAACCACCCATGTTTTAAGTCCTGGGCTAAGAACTGGTAGAGTGTCTCCTCCATATTCTGTTATTCCACCAGTTGCAGCTCAGTCACAGACACCCACTTCCAAATGGACACCCAGTTCTAAATGGAAACAATATGGAAACAACTGGAGGTCACATTTGTAAACTGCCATGTAGTATTTGCAGCCCTTTGAGAAGGTGAAAATCTAGACAGTGGACAAGCAGGGACTGGGAGGTACTGAGCACTTGCCTCCACCCGTTTTTCAGAGTGCTGGAGGAGTGGGCTGTCTGTGAACCTAACCCACCTTTTCCATAACAAAGAACGCAGCCCAGCGTCCCTTGTACTGACCTGTGCACTGTGGGTAATCAAGCAGTATTCTCTCCATCCCTCAACCCACCCTGAGAAGCTGGGTCCTAGAGCTTTTAATCATTTGATCACCCTACTCTGTTAAGATAGCTTTCAGAGGTAGGCCTGAGTGTGTGATGCACCTCAAGAAGAATAATGACAGTAAGTCTGTTTGGCACAATTATACTGGCAAAATCCTTAACTTCTATTGTGCTGACAGCCGTATTTATGACAACCCTGCCTGATTGCTAAGTGGTTGATTTAGGTGTTTCTATTACTGGTGTCAGGAAAAAGGAAATTATTTGAATGACAGTTTCTTGATTCTGTCTTCCAAAGTATATTCCAAGGGAGAATTTGGAACATAGAAGAAGACTCTGAAATCATCAGAGGTAGTTTTCTGAAAAAGTTAGACTATCATGGCCAGAAGACGACACAGAGGAGGCATAATAATACAACAGTAGTCGCCCAAATAGTTGCTAATCCTGGTACTTATTTGCACAGTTTTAAATGTTTTCCATATATTCAGTCTTCAAGCCTCAAACTAACTGTTTAAGATGCACCCAGCTGTTTTCTCCTTGTAACAAATGCAAGATGAAGTAGTTTTTCCAGGATCCCATAGCTAATGAGAGGGGGAGCCAAAATATCTTTAAAGTGAAGCCTATCTCCTCACTGGATTAGATGGGAGTGCTTGCTTCTCCCCGGGTATGGAGAGAAGAGGGTCCATCATCCAGTGCCTCCTTCCGAGGGTCGCATGCATTTGCCCTTTTAGAAAACTCTGTTTCCTGGGGTTGGCATAGGAGTCAGAACATTTCCCCTTTTTGTGCTCTTACTGATGGTTGAAATTAGAGAGTAGAAAGGTAGACAAACCTTTCACAGGTGGAGACAGACTTCTTTTGTGCTTCCCACCTCCTAGCTACTCTGCCAGGCCAGCCAGACATTTAAAGAAAGGGGTTCAAAAGGGAGCCTTCCTTTAACTTTGAAAGACCTGTGGATACAGGGAGCCAGTAACTCTTTGACCTTGGGTTCATCTCCAAGCAGGAGCACCTGAACAAGGAGGTACCTGACACAGTCCACTGTTGTCCCTGTCCTTGATGGGGAGGATCCTGCTACACCACTACACTCACATCCCTGGAAGCGGCTTCAAGACCTTAGATTGGGATCAGTGACCACAGGGAGGAGGCCTCTGACCCCTACTCCCCTTTAACCTCACAGACAGCAGTAGGCGGAAGAGGCAGAAACCAATTGGAAGACTTAGAAAGACAGGGTCTTAATTTGCTTCCTGCACGAATCTTCTCTCTCATTATTTTTTCACAGAAGCTCTTATTTACTTCTTTATTCATCCATTTTTCTGATAGAGTTACCTGCTAGATCATTAGACTCAAGAATGAATGCGGGGAAAGAAAATAGTGCTATTCCTATCTTCTAATAATGATAAAGCCAAGCCAAAGATTATGGCAATATTATCTTTAAATATTGAAAGTATCTGTTTCTCCTTTTCTTTTTTTCTGCATTAACAGCAGCCCTGCTGTTCAGTTTTGTGACTAAAAGCAGATTACCTCTTTATTGACTCATCTACAAATGGCCCCAACCTCCTCCGGGGTGCTTAGCACAGTGCCTAGTACATTGTTAGCATTCAGCCCTGGTCATGGTGATCATTGTCACAACATTTTCAGCATCCGGTGCCAGCCCATTACATAACTCCAGGTGTGGCACATGAGAGCAAAATGAGAATGTCATCAGGCAAATTCTCTTTTAGTTGTGTAGGCAGAGGGACTATTTCATGCATTGGCCCATGCACTTCATTCTGCTGATATGTGATACAGCCTGCCTTCTAGGAGGTCACGGTCTAATCAGAAAGTCAAGCAAGTAGATGGAAAAGCTACCCCAAATGGAAAATCTATTGTAGGAATGGATGGAGTTTTGTAAAAGTAGGCTGGGGAGAGGGATGGGAGGAAAAGTTGTCACCCTGATGGTAGGTCCTGGTGGACTTTGCTAGTCAGAGAAGCTGTGAAAGACTTTCAGGTCCAAAGAGCAGTAGGAGCAAGGGCCAGGAAGCCCCAGTATAGTTAGTGACTTGCAGTCCAGCTACATGTGTGGAAGCTAGAACGTCACTATTTGAGCCCAGGCATAAACCATGTCAGTCTGCTGGGCTGATGGAAACTTATCTAAACAACTAAATAAAGCCCTGATAATAATATGACTTCTTCACATTGGATCGCACCTTTACAACATACCAAGTATTTTCACTCGTAGTTTCTCACTTGCCCCTTCCAAAAGCCATGGTGAGGTAGTCCGCAGAGATGCTCTTTCATCTCACCTCCAAGAAATGAGGGAGGCAGGAGCTGGGGGCCACAGAAGCACCATTATGGGCTCAGGTGGTGCCTTGCTACACGGAGTCCTCCTCCATCACAGAAGCCTCCGTTTCTTCCTCCTTGGGTGGCTTAGATGCTGTGGAAGGACACAGTCAGCAGAAAAGATGTGACCAACTTGCTGGAAGTGAAGCTTAGGACCTGAGAACCGTGATTAGAGAGCCTCAGCCCAGCTACCTGTGCTGGCTAGGGCTGTGATTATGTTAAGTCTGCCTCTATTTGTAGAGCGTAACCCTATGAATAGCAAAGAGGCATTGACAATAGTGCCAGGCATGGCGGAGTATTGGGCAGTGTTTCGTCTGTTGTACAGAGGGTTGCTATGAATTGCACACTGACTCTACGGCACCTAACAACAACAATAATAACAACAACCCTTCGGAAGGCTGTCGGGGCTCTTTGCAAGACAACACGGATGAACACCTCTGCCTCTCCACCCAGCTTGGTATGGCGATAGCCACGTGGGAAGCAACTCAGGGCCCTCCTGTCTTTCTCCCCCAGGTCCTGCTAGAGCTCCTGGCTACTCTCATTGTAAGCCCATCTTGTCCCTGCGTCCTTTATTCTAAGGACCCCACACCATTGCCTCCCTTGATCTGATCATCTTTCCTTTTTCATCAGAGAGCTGTGAGGGCACAATAAGGGGAAGGGGAGAGAGGGCAGCCAGCCACGCTATTGTCTCCAAAGGTAATCAGGCTCCTTTCTCTCAGGGTTTCCACCATTGTTCAACCTGTGGGCGTGTCCAGAGTAGCACCCTCTTCTACAGTGTGTCTCCCCTCCACAAAGTTCCTGGTGACTAGGGTAGAATTTGAAGTCCTGTGTCCAAGGCCTTAGTCATTGTAGGAAATGAGCCAGAGTGTATCAATGGAGCATTGTAAATCCTATATGTCCATCCTAATAATTGCAGAATCAACAGAGGCCCAAATCCTACTGTCGTCAGATCTGTAGCTAGAAGGAGGAATGTTGCCCACACATAGTACAGCATAATTTAATGTGCTGGTGTGTATCTGGGTTCATAACTGGTTATTGTGAATGACATAGTAGCAGTTTATCATCAATGGGAAAAGGGTTCTTTCAGTGATTTTTCGATTTTTTTCTTTTGTTGATAAGGTACAGCAATTCATTCAACCAGCTATTAAACCCCTCATACCAGCCACTCTTCTAGGAAATCATTTATGAACTTAAAAGTTACAACTTGGCACTCAAGGAACTTGAGGGAGAGGGAGACATTGAGAAAATAGGAATTACAATATTGTGCAGTGTGAGGTCCCGTGAAAGTGAACCCAGATTGGTAGTAGCAGGAAAAAAAGGAGAATCCTGGTGGAAAGTGGTTTGTCATTAGGAATTAACCATGAAAAGGAAGGAGACCTGGGAGAAGGGAATAAGCAAGGGCAGAAAGGTCAAAGCTGGGCTTGATCCTGGAATTAGGTGAATCTTCACCTGCCAGGACATAAGGTGTTAAGGGAGCCATCACCCAGTGCTGCTCTCTGGTCCCTCTCAAGGCCCATAATTGTAAGACCACTGCTGAATGTCATTATGAAACCTAGTTATTTTTGTCTATGCAAATCCATTTTGAGCCTCTTTGAGATAAGCTGTTGAGGTGCTAGAAAGCGCAGTGGACCTGGAGACAGATGAAGCCTCTTATGAGCTGTGTAACTTCAGGCAGTTCTTTAACATCTTGTCTATAGAGTGGGGATTCATTCACTAATTTAGCACACATTTACAAAATAGACACGGGGTACCAGATGCTACTGTGGCTTATAAAGATAAAGCAGAGAACGGCACAGACAGGACTTCTCTCCTCATGAAGCTGATCTGAAGTTCAGTGAAGATAATAATTCCTGCTTAAACCCTTAATAACAGGTCTAAGAGCCAGAGTAGATAAGATATACTTGCTCTGAAAAGCGTTAAGATGCTATAAAAGTGAAAAGCTCACTCCCTAATCCTTGGTCTAGACTGAATATCACTGAGAGCTGGGGTCCCTGAGCCCTACCCTCATGAGTTTATGAAATATCTCCCATGAGCTATGAGGTGCAATTGGGGATGCAGAGAGGGACCAAGAAGCGTGATGCTAGTCCTGAGTGCGTGCAGACCCAGCTTCCCACAGTAGAGCATACAATTTAGATAAGTGCTGTCCCTCGAGGGCCCTCAGCACCTCACCCCTGAGGCCAGGGAAGCTAGAAGTGACACCTAAATGCCACATTTCTTGGCCACTTGGTTGTACATGAACAAACACATCCCTTGCTGTTCCATCTGGGACACCATCAGAGTGCCCGGTCCACGTGCATAAGTGCCAGTGGATACTTATTTGCACCACAAATGGAATTTGTGGTTTGACCTCACAAATCAGAAGCAGCGAGTGCAGAGCAGAGTTCTCCTGGTCAGGGTTCAAAGCAGCAAGCACATGCACTTTGTATCCAAGGCAACAGTGATGCTGCTATAGGAGAAAGTTACAAGTGTGAATTGGGAATCATTTTACGTTGGGTAAAGAGCCTTTTTCAACCCAGCCACCAAATTCAGAAGCATAAAATCTCAGGACTTGGAAAGTGCCCTAGAGATCGACTACATTCTGGCCCAACTTTGCTCTGATGATAAAGATGAAGACACTGAAGCTGAAGGAGGTGAATGGGCTTTCTCAAAGTCCCTCTGCTCCATGAGAGTAGTACCGCTGTGGTATCTGATCCTGTCAGATCTCGGAAGCTAAGCAGGGTTGGGCCTGGTTAGTACTTGGATAGGAGACCACTTGGGAATACCAGGGGTTGTAGGCTTGAAAGAAGGACTCGGTAACCCACTCCCAAAAAGCAATCAGCCATTGAAAACCCTATGAATAGCAGAGAAGCACTGATAATAGTTGTTTCGCCCATTGTACATAGGGTCTCTATGAGTCAGACACTGGCTCGACAGCACCTAACAACAACATCATCTCCAGGAGTGTTTGATGTCTGGGGTAAGATTAACAACCCAGATGTGATTCATAAGGGGAAGCTAGAACAAACGTAGACAGGGTGATAGGATGTTGGAAGCACAATCATTTCTAACCTTAGAACCACATGCCCTTCCTCAAGGTTGTGACTTTAGCCTTAAACAGGCTTCCTGGTCCTCACCCCGCCTAATAACAATTATGGTGCTCACTCTGCACCAGCAGCTTGGATAAGCTGTTTAAAAAATGTATTCAGTCCTCACAGCAAGTCTAAGGCGTAGTTGCTCATATTATCCCCAGTTTACAGGGTAACAGAGGGACAAAGCAGCTAGCTCACTTATCTGAGATTGGATCACTGAGACTCCTACACAGGAAGTCAGGCAGCAGAGTCCACGTTCTTCATAGCATGGAGTAGGTGACACTAGGAGGGGCCAAGCTTTATGCCCACCCTTGTCTCAAGTTGATGTAGTAAAACACAACTGAGATTCTAAGGACTTGTGTAGATTTATCTAAACTCCTCTATTTTTGCCCCTGTGGGCCCAGCGATTTCAAAAGCTCATCGTCTGTCAGATACAGAGCACAGGTGAAGTATCACAGGTGAGTCATAGCTGTGTGACTAAAGCCCAGATGAACACAGCCAGAGCCCTGTGGCCATGCAATTCACTTGGTTCTCATTCCTGGTGACAGCTTAATTTTCAGTCCAGAACTGGGCTGAATCTAACTCTATGGGGACTACATTTCCATTAGTTGTCATTGTTGTTGATAGGTGCCATCAAGTCAGTAACACTCATAGCGACCCTTATAGTGTTTTCAATGGCTGATTGCTTTGGGATTGCTTCAGGAGTGGATTGCCATGTCCTTCTCCTGTTTTCCACTAGTAGGACAATATATATCTGCAAAAAAAAAAAAAAAAAAAAAAAAAGCTTTGAAATGACTATAAACGCACAGGAAGTTGTGACAGCAGTATAGAATCCTGTGTCCCCTTCACCTAGGAAGAGCATTTTTAAAAACAAGTCAGAACTGCCTGATTGGATGCTGATGACAGTAATGCTATAGATCCTTCAAGTCATCCATTGTCCTTCTTTAACTTCTCTACATTTGTAGAGTGCACACCGTGTGCACTCTGAGACCCTGGGTTTGATCCCCAGCACCACAAAAATGAGAGAAGAATCTGGCAGCCCACTCCTGAAACAAGGCTGAAACAATCTGCCATCATAGACCCTATGAACAGCAGAAATGCACTGACATAGTGCTGGGCGTGGCACAGTGTCAGGTACTATTTCATTCTTTTGTATGTAGGGTCACTGTGAGTCAGACCCGACTCAGTGGCACCTAACAACAACATCTGCCAAAGGCAAGCAACCATTACTATATTTTCAAATGCAGAGGGCAGATACAAAGGCCATATGTTTGGCAAATGAAAACCAATGAATTTGGACGGGGAATTCTTGGCTTTTAATAAAAGGTTTTCTTGTTTTTGTTGTTGTTTTTGTTATTGTCGTTTCTTCTTTTAAGATCGTTTTTCTTTCTCTGGGTTGCTGGAGTTTTAACCTTTTAATAGCTCTGTAAAGCATGACATCATCTCAGGACCTCTGGTATACGGTTTGCAGAACATCAAGTGTGAAGACATGAGCTGCTTAAAATAGAGCAAATTCCCATTGTTGTTGTTGGCAGAGATGATAAACATAGATCATTGGCCTCTGTTGTGACATCTGGGTTGTATGCTGGCTTCCCCACTCTTGCATCACAAGTCCCTTAATTTATCTGTTTATTCTTTCCCCTTGTCAGGCAGGAGTGACATCCCCTCCTGAGTCCCTCAGGCCTGACGATTGTTCATACTCTTTGAAAACCTGAAGAGGCACCATGGACCATACAGAAAGTTAAAGCTCCGGCATGGTTGCATCAGACAAGTCGGTAGAATCGGAACAGACACGCTCGCTTCTGTCATCTCAGCCCAGGGGACAGAACCAGGCACAGACCCAGGCCCTATTACTCTGAACAGAATGTCCCACGCAGGCCATATGGCAGCCCCAGCAGGTCATCTGGTGGAATAAGCTGATGTTCCAAAGACAGGCTGAGTCCTCTGGCACCTCAGATGTCTCTAGGAGCCTTGAGCCCTTGCTTTGTCTGGAATGTCCGTGGCCTCCCTGGCTGGGACTCTGTGCAGGGAGGTGATAACAAAGGAAAGGCTTGTCGTTTCTCTCCTTACTACTCAGCTTCCAAAACCTTTCCGTCCACCATTGTTCACCGCAACAATATTCTTCCATGCATTTCTTTCCTTTTTCAGTTGCAGAAGGTGTCTGTGCTTTATATTTTCACCAAGCTAGTCCTTGTCTTGATCTCTTAAGAACTTCGTTTCTGTTGTTGTCATCTTCTGTCTGCTGAGATCTGGGCGTCTCTCATCTTCTCATCAGTTTCTGGTGCTTTTACCTTCGGTGAGGATTGTTTCTAGAACAGGTTATGAAAATGGTATCTGGTTTGAATTAGGGCACACAGGCAAAAACTCCTAGGGAGGTTGTTGCTGAAATAATGCACCCCACAGCCGTGGTTGTGATCGGAGGTCAAGGTCTGGGATTCCTGATTGGCTTTGCTTAAAATCTGACAAAGACAAGTTGGATCCTGTTTTCAGTCCCTTCCTGCCCAATTCTTTAAAGTTCAATTCCTTTTTGAATTAGTAATTTGTGACCGGAAGCAATACTGATTCAGATATTAGTATGCTCTGCTTTAAGAAAATCCAGGCTTAACCATGAAAACCTTGCATAAGAGCTGCTTTACTTTCATACAACTTCTTTAAATTTCCACCTTTCTCATGCACATAGAATATAATGAAAATAAATAAAATTGCCCCAACATTTGGGCATACATTAATTTTTAAAAGCAAAGCATTGATAATGAATCCCCCAGACTTCCGTTCCTCATCGGCTGCCTTTTTCTCCCTTCTATGTTATCTCCTGCCGCCTTCCTTTCTTCTCTCGCCTGTCAGAATCTAGCCCCAAGAAAAGATATTCTAAACGTATTCATGCTGATTTCTGGCTTATGTTATGCTTTAGCACAACTTACTTCATAACGAGGAAAAAAGCTATTCACCAAAGAAAAGAGTTTCCCATTGCAGAATGTCAGGCTTGAGCTGGCCATTAAACAGACTGACTTCTATATTACATTGGATTGTTGGCTAAGGGGAGGTCGAGTAGGCTTCTTTTCCTCCGGTCCCATATACCCTGCTCTCCACTCTCAGGATCAGCTCTGCTTTCTGTTTTCCTCCCCTGTGTTCCAGAAAAGCTGCAAAATGAGTGGAAATTCTGGGCAGAGTGGGGTGGGGAGTGGGTCACAGAAATCACTTCATTCTTGGTTCTTCGATGCACATTCCTCCTGGACCAAGGAGCAGTTTGCCAGTGATTGGCACCTGGGAGAGGCATCTGTTGCCCTTTGTAGACAGCTCCTTGGTTTTGCAGTGCCTGAAATCCACAGCCTAGGGCTCGTGCAGATTGTATGCTGAAGCTAGAGGAGAATGACATTGCCTCATTGCTTAGTGTTTGAGATGATGGCGTCTGTTCATGTCTGCTCTTATGCTTTCTCTACCAATTAAATCTTTACAGATAACTTCCTAGGTAACAGGCCTGTGTCTGATGCTGGGGATGAAGGGGATGACAATCTCTCCAGCAGCCCCATCTCTCCTGGTGAGACTGGATACAAGTAGCTCTTAATTAAATGTACTGTTCTGTGAAGTGCTGGGTTCTGTAATGGAAGTGTTTAGTATCCTAGTGCCATAGCCATCCGGAGTAGAGTCATGTGATTGGGGTGCAGGGATTTGAGATGGAGGAAGACATGGGGAAAGCGAGAGGGAAGTTTTGAGCTGGCAAGGAGACAATTTCCAAGAAGGGCATTTTAAGGAGAACAGTGTAGCAGAAGACTCTACTTTGGGGTCACGTTGGGCAAGAATCAGTACGTGTAATAGAGAAGTTGCCAAAAATCAGATGGTGGAGGACCTTGAGAATCTTGGAAATGATTTTAAACTTTATACAGCCCTTTGGGAGCCATTAAACTGCTTTTAGGCAGGAAAGAAACATGATAATGTTTATGTTTTGGAAAGATTCTGTTGTCTTTGTAAAGAATGAAGTAGGAATCTAGGAGAGCAGAAAGCAGTTAGGAGCTGATCTACAATAATGAGAACACTCAGTAGGATGTACTGATAGGTTCAAAAGAGGATGCTCGAGATGGAGTGATCAAGGCTAACCTCCAACTTTGAGACTCAAGTGAATAAGTCAGGCATGGTGGTTCACACCTGTAATCCCAGCAATTTGGGAGGCAGAGGCAGAGGAAGATCACAAGTTCAAGAACAGAGGCCAGCTAGTGATCTAGCAAGACATTGTCTCAAAATAAAAAGTAAAAACAATGGTCTGGGGATGCAGCTGCATGTTAACGGCACTTGCAAGGCATGCAAGTGTAAAGCCCTGGGTTCAACACCCCAATATTGAAAAAAAAAAAGACTCAAGTGACTGAGCAGGATGTGAAGAATATTAATAGCAACAACAATGCTTTACATAGACGTAAATCATCATTGAATCATCATTTTAGGCAGGAAAACTTGAGACATTGAGAAGTTAAATAACATGTCCAGGGCCACTTGGCTAATAAGTGAGGATGTCTGGATTTGAACCCAGATGCTGTGATCTCTCAGCCTATTCTCTGTAAGAAATTTCACAGTAGGACAATTCAAGGTGAAGTATTTTAAGAACAATTTTGGGCCTACCAAATTTAAATTGCATCTAGCAGAGTGTTGGTCAGCTGGATCTGGAGCTGAGGAACGTGATCTGTCCTGGACATGTGGATTGGGCATTGACGTAACTGGTGGTAGTGAAGAAGGCAGATACAATACAAGGGAATCTCCAGAGGCCCAGGCTAGAACCATGAAGAGCTTCTCATCTCAAGCGTAGGCACGTGAGGAAGAACTGGGGAAGGTTACTGAAAAGAAGTAGCTGGGGAGGTGAAGAGAAATATGGCGACCAGAGATGGAGTGCCATGATCTCATGGAGTGTCGTGCTCTGATGGAGTGAGGAGCGTGATTAAGCGCGTCAAGACAAAGGAAGATTTAAAACGAGGAATATGTTAGGTTTAACAATTAGGTGGTTGATAGACAAAAGTTAAGTTAGGCTGAAGTAGGTTAAAAATACAATGAAAAGTGAGAAAATGGGTTGAGACTGGTCTTCAAAGAAGCCTGGTTTGGAAGAGTGGGAGAGCCAGAGATGACAGAGGCAGCCTTGGAAGATGCCGTTTGTGATGAGAGTGACTTGAGAAGCTTTCATATTGAAGGGAAAGAGCTTGAGGAGCAGTAGGGATTATGTTAGGACGTTACTTATCCAAGTAGGTTGGCAATTAGGACCCTTTCCTCCAACCCTAGAAAGAGATCATGGACCTTTGGTGGAAAAAGGAAAAAGTTCTTAAACTCTATGAATGCCTGCAGCCATACCATGGTGGCATCTGATCTCAGAAGCTAAAGCAGGGCCAGGTCTGGTTAGTCCTTGGATGGGAGACCGCCTCGGAATACAGGTGCTGTAGGCTGGGGAAAAGGACCTAGCAACCCACTCCTTGAAAACCCTATGAACAGCAGAGAAGCATTGACTTAATAGAGTTTTGCTTATTGTACTTAGGGACGTTATGAGTCGGATACCGACTCAATTGCACCTAACAACAACAGGCCCTGTGAAGGGCAGAGAAGCACTGACAATAGTGCTGGGCATGGCACAGTGTCGGAGAGTGTTTCCTTCTGTTTCACATAGAGTCACTATGAGTTGGACCCAACTGTATGGCACCTAACAACAACAACAACAACGTACTTTTATTTATTTATTACATGAAGAAACTCAGGCTAGAGAGGTAAAGTGACTTGTCTAAGGTCACCCAGCAAGCCTGTGGCCTCAGAGCTCTGGCTGCCTGGTCTCTTTCCTCTCCTGCTGCCACTGACAGCAAAAGAAGAATCCCTGCCTTGTTCCGTTCCACCCCACCCCCGTACTGAGCCTGCAGTCCTACCCTGTGGCTCTGGCCAGCCTTGAGAATGTCTATCTTCCCAGAGGCCAGCAGCTGGGGTACAGCTTTTCGGAAGGTGAATCAGAGAGCTGCTTTGTCATTTCCTTCATGCGTCCTGGGGCAAATTTGTAAGTGGGCAAAGTGTCATGAATGTAACAGTGCTGGCAGTCTCTTTCTCTACCAGGGCACCCAAGTTCTCCGGGATGAAGGGTCTCAGAGTCAAAGGCTTTCCACCTCATCCTGCCCCAGTAAGAGAGCATGGTGTGTTTGTTCCTACATGCCACTTGGTCACCATGCCTGTGTGCAGCAGAGGACTGTGTAGGTATGGGGTCCAGTAGAGATTCTTTCAGTGAAAGAGCTGATGTTCCTCTAAGACATCTTATTAGCCAAGAGTCACTCAGTGAGCCCAGAAGCAAGGAGCTGCTGGCACTGTTCAGAAGGGCACAAAAGACCCTGCCCCAATTCTACTTAGGGGTCTTCTGGACTCTCTGTATACTTTGTGATGGCCCTAGTCCCAACTTCTTGCCACATAGCAAAGGTAAAAGAAGGCTGCATAATTCAATGCATACTACTTGGATGTCACCTAAAGGTTGTGATGTTAGCCTGGTTTGGAGTACGTACTGATGCTGATCATTGATTCTCATCCAAAGTCCTACACAGAACACACTGCTTGGAATCCAGACAAGTGCATGCTCTATAAACGTAGACCTCTGTTTTATAATTGAAGACCTTCTCTTTCTTGGTAAATTCGAATGAATAGCGAACTCTTTCAATCTCCCTAATCCCCTTTGTAGCTGAGGTTTAGCTCAGTCGATAGAGTGCTTGGTAGAACGCTGCTCCGCACTCTCTGAGGACCTGGGTTCGATCCCCAGTACCGCAAAAACAGGAGAAGGATGTGGCAATCAACTCCCAAAGCAATTCTGAAAAAATGAGCCATTGAAAATCCCATGAGGATCACTGTGCGGCGGACCCGACTCGACAGCACCTAACAACAACAAGAAACATCTTGTTCCTTTTCTGGGAGGCTTTCAGGCTGTACGCCTGTGATTCCTGTAACCCCAGGACCCATCATTCTCATCAGCTACAGTGTGCACTGTGTGCCCCTAGAATTCCTGGACTCTAGGTTGGGTGGTGTTCCTCATGCTGCTGCTCCAGATCCCCGCCCTCTTCTCCCTGTGGTCCACAGCATTCCCAGGGAAGTCAGTGCTGCCTGAGAACGGGACCCATGATGGCTATCTTCCTGTGGGCTGCTGCTCTCTATTGTTGTTTAATGGTTATGTATGTATGGATCTAAATTAGACGGAAGGCCAAAATGCTCATCTCGCCCTGAGAAATGCTGCAGGGCCCTGATGATTCAGAGCATATGACTGCTCCTGTTTATTCCCTGGCTCACAGTTTGTTCACAGTTGCCTCAGGCATCGACAACTATGAGACATACTTGTCCTGAGGGACTGGGAGGAAGCTTCTCTAGGTTCTGAAAACCTGGTAGGACTAACCAGGCTCAGGGTGAGAGTCAGAAAGGGCCATGCAGAGGGCAGGTAGGAGCATGGCTTGGTAGTAGTCAATGGCATGACACGTTCCAGGGCAAAAACGAAGCCAGGGTAGTAGAAGGGCAAGTAAAGAAAGATAGGCTGGAGGATGGGTCTGGAGAAGGAGCCAGAACTCAGAACATGAAAAGCCTTAAAGGTCACATTCAAAGGATTAGGGCTTTCTGTTAAAGGTAATACGAAGTTACTGCAGGACTGTAAGATGGCACAAGCAGGTTTATATTCCAGAAAGAGTTTTTGTTGCATCTAGAAAATGAATGAGCAAACCAGGCATGGTAGTACGAGTCTGTCATCCCAATACTGTGGAGGCTGAGGGAGGATCTTGAATGTGAGAACAGCCTGGGTTGCATAGCAGGTTTGAGGATAACCTGGGCTACACAGCAGGACCTTGTCTTGAATGAATGAATGAATGAATAAGAGACAGAGGGCCACAGGGCAGACTGAGAGGTGAGCAAACGGTCAGAAGAATGTAGTACAGTATCAGGGAAAGCAAGGGAAGGTGGTGTTTTAAAAAGCTGTGGACAGTCAACTCTGTCTAAAGCTACTGAATGATCCAGTGAAATGAGACTGAAAAATGCCCACTGCATTTAGGCACCTGGAGGTCATTAGTGTCCTTACAGAAAGGCGTGGTTGAGAGAGGCGCTAGCACAGAGGAAGTAGAATGAGTGGGACGTGCAAAAGACATGGCCGTGGAATAAAACCTTCAGGCATCTGTGATGGAAAGACAGAGGGGTAGTAGTTGGGGGTTAGGAGCTTTTTTCCGTCTTGAGATGAGATGCACAAACAAATGCTAATGGACAGGAGTCAATTCATTAAAAGTTACATAATATAGGAGAGTGTGAGACAGAAACAGAAATAATGTCTTTCTGTTCAAGAAAAGACTGAAGAGGCTGGGTTTAAAGAACATAGGCAACAGTTTGGTGTACTTTCTAAAGGGAAGAATGGGAGTTTGATGCCATTACTATCTTATGGGCTTTTATTTTCTCTGTGCAGTGGCTGTGGGCAGCTTTAGTAGAGAAATATAGGCTCTCTGTGGAGTTTTACAGTGCGATTGTAGTTGATGATCACGAATTCTGTTATAATATTACCAAACTGCCTAAGATTGTGGTTGCTTCACTAGTGCCATGTGCTGTGGGGCAAGTGAAGTAACAAATGGCTGAATTCATCCAAAGACAAGATTTCACAAGGAAGTCGGCCATGCAGGTAGAGGGTGAAGGAGTCTGAAGCACAGGCAGAAATATTATGGAAATGTTTGACCACTGACTATGATGACTGAGGTGGATGAAGGGGAATGTCAAGACTAGAGAAGAAGAGAAATTAGTGAGCTTGAAGGCCCTGGTGAAAAATTCATGCGTGTTGTCAGAGAAGCAAGCCCCAAGGACAGGAGATTAGGATCAGAGTTTGCAATGCTTGACTTCAGGAGTTTTAGGCAAAGTCACAGAATAGATGCATGAGCTGGACTACTTAAGTCTTTGGAAAGCTAGAAAGTGGGAAGTTATTAGATAAAATACATGCAGAGAGGCAAAACCTCAAGCAATCAAAGACTTTATAAGATCAGAGGAGCCTAAGGTTTGGGAGACTCATCGGGAAACTAGAAGGAACCAGCTCCTTTTTGAGCAGCAGCATCTCCAGGAGAGAGCTAGGTGAGAGCTTTAAAATCACTGCGTCTCTGGGTTCTTTGGGATAGAGATGAAGTAGACCTACCCCAATTCTACACTCATACTTCCTTTAAACTAATGTAGATTTTAGAGGGCCAGGGACTATACATAGTTTCCTTACCTGGGAATCATTCATTTCTGATTTGGCTACTGTGGTGGTGGTGGTAAGTGCCGTTGAGTTGGTGTCCGACTCATAGTGATCCTGCGTACAACAGGCGAAATAGTATTGTCAGTGCTTCTCTGCTATTCATAGAGTTTTCAGTGGTTGATTGTTTTTGGGAGTGGGTTGCCGGGTCCGTCTCCCTAGCCTGCAGCACCTGGTGTTCCCAGGCCATCCCCCATCCACGTACTAACCAGGCTCGACCCTGCTTAACTTCTGAGATCTGACAGGATCCGACACCACAGTGGTACAGCTGCAGGCTTGGCCACTACACTATACCTATAAAGACAAGCTGTGTTAATCTCCATGTATGTTTTCTGCCTAAGGAGTTCTTTTTCAGTTTTGATCTCCTACCAGCAAATCTCTTAGGTTGGTATTTTGTTTTTATTTCTTAAAAATACCTTCATTGGTTACAGAATTCTAGGCCAAAAACTTCTTTCTTTCAGCACTTTAAAAATCTCTATGGTCTCCTGGGTTCCATCATTTCTATTGATAAGTCAGCTCTCTGGATTATTCTTTCTCCTTTGAAGGTAATATATCTTTTATGTTTTTGACATTTTCTTAAAGTTGTGTTTGTTCTCAGCATTTAGATTATGGTGTGTCCAGGTGTGGTTTTTGTTTGTATTTAGAAGTTCTAAGAGTTTTTAGATGTGTGTCTGATGGCCTTTTGTCAAGTTGAAAAAGTATGCAGTCATTATCTTGTAAAATACTGCTTCCATATGGTTTTCTGTCTTCACTCTTAGGGCCTCCAGTATGTTAAATCTTTTCACAGGATCATCTGTATCTCTTACTTTTTAATTTGTTTTTTTTCCAGTCTTTCAATTCTCCCTATTTCTGTCTTAATAACTTCCTTTATCCTACTTTCCAGTTCACTAACCTTCTTTTCAGCAAAGACCAACATTGCTACACACATCTATTAAGAAATTTTTATTGCATTTTAATTGTAGCATTTCCATTTAATTCTCTCTTATGGATTCCAGTTCTCTGGTGAAAGTCTCTACTTTGTCTTTTTTTATTTCTTAGATAAAATAAGTACAGTCCCTTTGTAAACATGTTTGATAACTCCAATACGTGGGTTATCTGTGGGCCTAGTTCTGTTATTTTGTTGTTTTTCTCAAAGTGTTGGAATGTTTCGTAATTGCTGTTGGAGTGTTGAATACTGCAGGTGAAAAAAAAATTGTAGTCTCTGCATGATGTTATCTGTCTCTAGAGAGGTTTCACCTTATCTCCTCTGGCAAGCAGGCTAGGGTAGGAAAAAATGACATCCATCTAACCTGGGGTTTAGCTTTTTTGAAATCAGGTTGGAATTTGTGTAAGACTTGATCCCCCTTATGTTTTTTCTCCTCTTTTGTGATACAGCTTTTCAGAGGTCCAAGTGAGAGCCTTTGGATATTTACTAGTAGCATTCCTTCTTGTTTTTGTTAGGTACCATTGAGTCGGCATGCAACTCATAGCAATCCTATATACAACAGGCAAAAAACACTATTATCAGTGCTTCTCTGCTGTTCATAGGGTTTTCAATGGCTGATTGTTTTGGGGGAGTGGGTTGCTGGGTCCTTCTCCCAAGCTTACAGCACCTGGTATTCCCAGGCAGTCTCCCATCCAAGTACTAACTGGGCCTGACCCTGCTTAGCTTCTGAGATCTGATGGGATCAATGCCACAGTAGTGGTATGGCTGCAGGCAGCACACTCCTTCTTAGTGGATCCAACTCAAGACTGCCAAAATAGGGTTTTTTCTCCAGAACTGCTCTGTCCATTGTATAGACCTTAGAATTTGCAGATCCCTTTGGGTGAAATCAAGCGGAAGTGTGGAGCTCAATTCTTGTACCTCTCTTCTCTCAAGGATCCTATTGCTCAAGCCTTGGCTGCTTCAGCAGCTTAGACTACCTTTTAAGAGCCTTCTTCATTACTTTTGGGAATTTAATATCATGAATGTATGGGAGAATATAATGCCAAAAAATGACAAAATACACTTACTTGGTTACCCATGCTCTCTGATAAAAAGGAGTAGCCTCATAGAGGAATGTTCTCCACTATAAACTTACACTTGAGGGAGATGATTCCCTCCGCCTTTATGGAGGCATCTACATTTATGAAATTGTACGTTATCCTCTAGGACCAGCCCCCCACCCCCTGGCATTGTTATTATGGCATACATAAACAGTTTTCTCAATAGTTGTACAAGAGGGAAGAGTAAAAACTGCCTTTAAAAAAAATCTTTGTTACCCAATGAGACGTAACAATAAATCATAATATTTACTAAAATTTACTATGGATTTGCTATGCACCAAATTGTGTTAGATGCTTCCTATACATTATCTAAGAATTTAATCCTGAGCCAATGAAGTATTAAAGATAATTCTTTAATAATTACTCCCATTTTATACTTGAGGAAACTGAATCTTAACAAGATTAATTCAACTTAAACAAAGTCCAGAGCCAGGAAGTAATTAGCGCAAGCAAGATAGAGCTCAGACTTTTCTAACGCCAAGGTTCGAGTTCATGTCCAACACTGTCCTGCCTCTCAGCTTACCCTCATTCAGCATGACTGGTTTCTTGACTTCCACTGAGCCCTGGAATCCTCAGGCCCTTTTGTAAATAAAGTGAGAATGAAGAGTCAGATGAGTTTCCATGCAAATAATTCCTCTTCTGGGTACATTTCTCTCAGGTATTTCCTGACTCTTCCTACTCCCACCCAGGCTACTTTGATAAATGTATAACATTAAGTACTTCCATTTATAACTTCCCTGGCAATTCTGTATTTTTTTTTAATAAAGCTTTATGGACGGACAGGAAGCAGTTAGTGGCAGGGCTTTATTTTCGGAGGATTAGGTTGGCAGGGAGTGGGATGTGGGGGGAAGTGCTTTCTGGAGTGTCAGATGAATGAGTTATAGGAAGTGATGGCTCAGCCTGCAGCTTGATGCTCGCCAGTGAGTCAGCAGAGAGCCCATCCCCAGCCTTGGGATCAGAGCTGAGAGACTCTTCCAGGTGAGGGCCCCTTCCTGCCCTGCGCTCTGAGACGTGGATGCTCCACCTGCCTGAAGCGAGCCATTCATTACCTATTATGGAGGAGAAAGACTCAGAAGTTTTTGTTTTCTTATGTGTATAATGTTCAACAAAACGCATATATGGAAATGTCACAATAAAAAGCATGTCAGAATGAATCACATTAAGGTGTGCATTAAAAATTTCCAATTAAAGAAAAAGAAGTTTTTGTTTTCATGCACATATTTCCACATTTCTGTAGGAATAATGGGTGTTCTGATTCTTTTTCCTGATACCTGGCAGGAAGAGCCAGTGACTTTGCATCTATAGGAAGCACTTTGGGATTGGTGCTATAACAGTATCTAGCTTTTTGGGCTACATTTTCTCCTTTTAGACTGCTTCAGCATTTTGAGGTCTTTATACATAGTAGAACGCAATGTAAAAGTAGACTGGAGGCTTAATTCAATTGGTAGAGTGCCACACTGCACTCTCTTGAGGACCAGGGTTCACTCCCTAGCACTGCAAAAATGGAAGAAGAACATGGCAATCTACTCCCAAAGCAATCCTAAAACAATCAGCCATTGAAAACCCTATGAGTCAGACCCAACTTGACAGCACCTAACAACAACAACGTGGAAAAGCAAGCGAGATGCTGTTTCAAAGTAAGTCACAGATGGAAAATCAGTGTCACACACACGTGGCAAAAAGTCTAGAACAAATCAGCATGGTTGTTGGGTTATGATGGTAGGATTTCTGAGAGAAGGGACATGGTGATTGCTTTTCTGCTTCATTTTCCAGTTTTGCTAAACAGACATAAGTTGTAAATTTTAATCTAAAACTAGTCCTTTAGTATTTGTAAATAAATATTCATTTGTGAAGAAAAAGGGCCAAGTTGCCTTCATATCGTAGGATCTTTTCCCCAGACCTTGTTCCAACTCTTAAAGTCAACCTGGTCATACAGAGGTACTAACTCTGCTCAGAATATGCTATGTAACAGGCATGTAGCTGCGTCTCTCTCTGAGAAGAGGTGCTGTTACCCACATTTTATAGATAAGAAATCAGAGAGATTGGAGAAACTTTTCCAAGTCAATCAGCTCACAATAGCTAGACTTCTATCCAATACCAAGCCAGACCAACCTCAAAGTCCACGTTCTTTCAACCTGAGGACAAAATGATGCTGCCATATTTTCCACTTTACCATGCTTTTTTTAAAGCATTTTATATCTATTAACTTACAGCTGGACACATCATCCATTAAGTAAAATATTACTGCCATATTATCTCTTTGCAAAACTGGGCTCCTAAAACTCAAATATACTCAGCTTCTACTTTAGTTAGAAAGAGAAATGTTACATAGCATCTGTATACATCCATCTGTAGATTTGATATCAAGTAGATAGAAGTAGCACAACAAGTACTTAGTTGAGTGATTGGATACCCCCAGAACTTGAAAGCGTTCTTTATGAGGATAAAGCCAAATGTTCAGTTAGGAATGGTGATACTCACTTGTAATCTGAGCAACTCAGGAGGCTGAGGCAGAAGGATTGCAAGTTTGAGGTCAGAGGCAGCCTATGCAACTTCGCAAGACTTTATCTCAAAATCAATGTGAAATGGGCTGGGGGTACAGCTCAGTGGAAGAGCACTTGGAAAGTATGCATAAGGCTGTGGGTTTAAAGAAGGGTGAAGAGGAAGAAGAAGAGAAGAAGAAGAAAAGAGCTACATGTTCTACTGTTTGAATACAAGCCGGAAGTGAGTTTTGGTTGCAGAAGGAATGGTATTTTGGCAAAGCAGATTGCTTTCACAAAAATACCTATCTCAGTGGCCCAGTAGGGCCTTTATTAATTTTTTCCAATAATTGATAACATTAAAAATGTTTTAAATTTTTTCCTATGATTTTTACACAATTTAATGCTCTGTTTTCAGAGCTTTATTGAGGTATTGATTGACAGTAAACTGTACATATTTAATGTATGATTTAACATCCATGAAACTTCAATAAAGAGGAGCAATATATCCTTTCCCCAAAAGAGTCTTTTTGTAATGCGACATTTTTTTTAAGGAAAATACCCATTAATTTTCTCCATCTAGTTTGGAGAACAGAACCTGGACAGGGACTCAGCTGACCTGAGTCTGGACTCCTTTCTTGCCCTAACCGGCTCCATGGAATTCGCTGTGAGAATTCATTTTTCTAGCCCTTAGTTTTCTCATCTGAAAAATGAGGGGGTTGGATGAGATGGTCCCTGAGGCCTCCTCCAGCCCTGCAGTTCAATAAAGCTAAGAGGACAGGCATACTTAGGGTATTGCTTTGGGTCCAAATGGCTTTATGTAAAATCGTGGGTGTCCCCAGTGGCTGGGTATCAGCTGTACTGCTCCGTCTCTCCGTGCTTTGCTTGATTAGCTGTCATGAAATCATCTCATGTCTTTTCCTTCCTTCTCACCCTGATTCAAGGTCACTCGTCCTTATTTCCATGGGGGTCCTACTGAGCTTCAGGATGCACTCTTAAGAATTTAGAGCTGAGGCTTGGGCAATGCTGGGGACTTGGCAACACCTTCAGCAAAGCGCCTATGAGAGACAACAGGGTCATCACCCACCCCCCGACCCCCAGATATTTCTGAGGCGGCTTGAGAATTGAATGGGAGGTAGAGATGCACCGAATTGCATGTATTTGGGGACTGGGAAAAGGGATGCAGACTGGACTTTCACTGAGATGCTTATCCCAACGTTGCCCATGTCCTTGCCAAGGGAGCAGCCAGCGTTTCTGCTTGTGGTTCTGGCGATTTTGCTGTGATGAATTGCGTTGTTACCTCAAAATTTCTGGCAAATTGACCTCAGCCATCGATGTGCTCACCAGGTGCTTTAACCAGGCCTGGCACACTGTCCTCTTTTGCCTGTGTTTTTGGAAATACTTGATCCACCTGGGCCAGCATTGTGGTGGTGGGAGGGGGGCTTTAGAAGGAGCTGGGGATGAGAAGCGGTTCATGGCAGCGTAGAGATCGTTCCGAATTGCTTCTGTTTTCCAGGTAGCTGAGTGAGATTTCCGACGAGGGGCTGCCCTGACTTCACCGTGGCCCACCATGAGGTTCTTCCTGCTCTGTGTCCACATGCTGCTCTTGATTTCCCAGTTGAGGGCAGTCAGCTTTCCAGAAGATGATGAGCCCCTTAATACTGTTGACTACCACTGTAAGTCATCAGAGCAGAGTCCTTTTCTAAAAAGGAAGCTTTTGGCGTTTCATTTTCTAAGCATATTCATTTTCAGAACCAGAGAGAGAGAGATTTTCTTTTTTGTGTCTTTAAACGTTTTGCATATTAATTTATCTCTCATCATTTCCTCATGTTTGGAGAAAGTGGAAACAGTTCTTTTGGGTGCTTTCCTGCAGCATAATGTATAGGTTATATGTTTTCAGTAAAAAGAAAAAGACCATTTGCTGACATTTGCTGTCTTTTATTCATTTATATTCAAGACCTTAAGAGAGGAATTTAGTTAAAACCCTTCTACAACTAGTATATACAGCTAATCAATGCTGTATATTGATTCTTCAGCTCCATAATCCTGACTGATGGTTTAGCCCATTTTTACTTGCAGATTCAAGGCAATATCCGGTTTTTAGAGGACGCCCTTCAGGCAATGAATCGCAGCACAGGCTGGACTTTCAGCTGATGTTGAAAATTCGAGACACACTTTATATTGCTGGCAGGTAATTTTCCTCTCGTTGGTTTATTAGATTAAAATTCTTTTCTCTTGTGGTGCTTGCATTAATGTGTCTAGTTCATGAAAAACTAATATGTGATTGTGATCAAGAACTGCAAGTAGCCAAAAATATTCACCAAGAAGAGTCAGTGTTGTGTACCAGGAACCAAATATGGAGCTAAAGCCTTCAGCAATACTATTTTATTACTGCCATCAAGAAATTATGCCCCATTCTTTTTTTCTAAAGCAGTAGGGGGAAAGACCTATCTTTATTCTTTTTTAACTTTGGATTATTCAAGCAAATATTACAAATATGTCTATGCGAATACCAAATAGCAGTTTGACCCATGCCTGGAGAGAAGAGCTTTCTTTGCTCCTTGAAAACAGTGATATACAAAAACATCTCCCTAATGAAAAAGTACTCTTTGTTGAATTTGTTTGAGACATAGAAAATCCAGATGATCTCCAAAACGCAATAAAGGCAGACCCGTAAAAATAAAATAAGAAGCAGCTTAACATTTTTATGCATTCACATGATGTGACTTATTACCTTGTTTCCAACAGGGATCAAGTTTATACAGTAAACTTAAATGAAATTCCCAAAACAGAAGTCATACCCAGCAAGGTGAGCGACTGTAGTTGGCAACAAAACTTGAATAATGCCCACTTCCCCTCCAAAAGTGTTCCCGATGAGAAACTAAACTCTGATTTTGTTTGATTAATACAGAAGCTGACGTGGAGGTCAAGACAGCAAGATCGAGAAAACTGTGCTATGAAAGGCAAACATAAAGTAAGTTAAATAGACAAGTGCGTACCAGATTTAGTCTTTTTATGTGCTTGATACTACAATGTCTAACGTTAATGTAATAATTCCTTTCCTTAGGATGAATGCCACAACTTCATCAAAGTATTTGTTCCCAGAAATGACGAGATGGTTTTTGTTTGTGGTACCAATGCATTCAATCCTATGTGTAGATACTATAGGGTATGTATGTTTTATGTGGTGTGCTTTTTTTGATCAACTTTTTTCCTTCACTGGTATGCTGCTAGAGTTGAATCCTTTCTGCTATAACTCAGTAATTTGTTTTATCTCTAATGCTATAAAAGCATAACAACAGAATTCTTCAAATAGAATTTCAATATAAATAAAGCAATATTGCCTTCAAGCCGGTGTATTGAACAGATGTGACACCAGCTATTTATTTTTCTTTTGTAGTTGAATACCTTGGAGTATGATGGGGAAGAAATTAGTGGCCTGGCAAGATGCCCATTTGATGCCAGACAAACCAATGTTGCCCTCTTTGCTGGTAAGAATGTATAACGTAATGGATATAAATGATTGATGACATCGGAGGTACAAAAAGAACTGAAAGAAAGGAGAAAGTTGTAACTTTATAGACACCTCGGTCCATGCACTTCAAAGACTACAATCTCTGAGCACCCTTTTTTATGAACAGGAAATTAAAAACAAAATATTTCAGTGCATTTTATAAGTATTCTCCTGCCAGGTGGCTCTGTTTGTTAACTAAGCCAGTGATCCTGAATAAGTTGCTTAATTTTTGATGTTTCAATCCATCATCTGTAAAATTAGGTAATGTCAAGGGACAGCCTGTGAGTGGTTGAGTGGGAGCTCCAGGTGTAGATTTATCTGTAGAGATGATGGTGACAGATAAAAGCACCACAAAGCATATAACTCGTTACCCAGGCTAACACACTGCAGGATAATTATGATGATTTTACCAAATGAGAACTTTGGTTTCAGATGGGAAGCTGTATTCTGCCACGGTGGCTGACTTCTTGGCCAGCGATGCTGTGATTTACCGAAGCATGGGTGATGGATCTGCCCTTCGCACCATAAAATATGATTCCAAGTGGATAAAAGGTACCCGTGGAGGACAGTGTCATGGCATCACCAGGGTATGGCAGGGGGCACAAGTGGCAACAGCAGCCAAAGCCATCGGGAGGTTCAGCACAGGACTTTATATTGTTCATCTGGAGCAAATACAGACTGCTGTGGTTGTGAATGGGAGCCTTAACAGGGAATAAGGAATAGTGGGCATGTCAGGAGAGCGAGCTCATCCAGGCAGCCATCCAGAGTGACCTCAAAAATTAACAACAACAACAACAAACCCTAGAGAGAGGCCTTGTCTCCATGTACCAATTGCCCTAACTCCCGTCTCCCCACCTTGGAAAGTTAACAGTAAGAATTGACGAGTCTGTATCTGCAGAATAATTTTCTTCTTTGGGTTCTAGACATGAAGATTTTTTTTAAATTTTCAGTATAAGAGTATAATTTTCTTCCCTAGTTAAATAGGTTAATGAATAAATCTGTTGAAACAAAGACCTTTGCTACAGTTCAGTTCCCTATCGGCCTTTTTACAGTCCATTAGCTGGCTTTAAAGACGACGGGCTCCCTGAAGCTTGAACACACCCATATCGGGACTCCTCAAAAGCATTGCCTTTCATGTAACCAGGAAACATCTGTCAGTCCTACCTAGCAGCCAGGGTCTGATACTAATTGAATTCTCCTTAAGGAACCAGTTTGTTTTCTCTTTTTTTCTTTCAGAACCACACTTTCTTCATGCCATAGAGTATGGAAGCTATGTCTATTTCTTCTTTCGAGAAATTGCTGTGGAACATAATAATTTAGGCAAGGCAAGTATACCTACCTTATTTGTGCTGCAGACCTCAGCTGCATGGAAGGGAGACCACTTTGGTCAAGTGATGGATGCTCTTCTGCATGTTTTCCAGCACTCAGTTCAATGCATGTAAGGCCAAGTGCCTGGAGCTGGGTTGCTTGTCATGAAAGTAATGGCTGGAAAACGCCTACACAATGGCCAGAGTGGAGACAGCAGCCTTGGGCCTTCAGATGGTTTCAATTTTTTTTTTTTTCCTGTCACCATAGGAAGTGTTCTACAGGTACCCTTGAGCTGTGGAGGTTTCTTCTCCTCTTTAGAAGTCCATTGATAGTTTAGTCCTTTCCAGTGTCAAGAGGCAAGATAGATAGTGTGGGTTCCTGCTCAAGGGAGAGTGTTTCAGTAAAAGCCCACATGATCTTAAAATATTGCAACCTCTTTTCTGCAAAGATTTGCAACCCCTTCTTATGCAAAGTTTAGGGCTGCAAATTTCTTTGTTCTTTCTTTTTTGTTGTTTTTTTAGAGTCTCACTATATAGCCCAGGCTGGCCTTAAACCCACAATCCGCGTGCCTCAGCCTCCTCAGTGCTGAGATTACAGGCATGCACCACCACACCCAGCCTATGATCACCCATTTCAATAACAATATGAGGAGCAAAGTTAGAGGCCAATCGGGGGAATGGTTTTCATTCAGCACAGCAGACAGCTCATGTTTTGCGGAGCACATTTGGCAGAATAGGAAACCAGCCCTTTTTTCTCACAGGTAAACCTAGCGTTCATCCTCAACGGCACAGACCCCTAGAGAGAAGGCAGCTGGCTTCTTTTGAAGCAGATATCTTCAGCACTTATTGGTCCCTCCTTTTTGTTCCCATTCCCTCCCCAATTGTAATCCCTGTTGCTTTTTTTTTTTGTCCCTGGGCAGGCTGTGTATTCCCGTGTGGCTCGCATCTGTAAGAATGACATGGGCGGCTCCCAGCGGGTCCTGGAGAAACACTGGACTTCGTTTCTGAAGGCTCGGCTTAACTGCTCCGTCCCTGGAGATTCGTTCTTCTACTTTGACGTCCTGCAGTCTATTACAGACATCATACAGATCAACGGCATCCCCACTGTGGTGGGAGTGTTCACCACCCAGCTCAACAGGTGAGATTGGATCCCCGGCACTTCAGATGGTGTTCTGTGTCCTTTTGTCTGGACAGAGCATGGGCCCATTGTCACCCACCTCCTCCTGATGGCATGCTCATTTTTCAGCATCCCTGGTTCTGCCGTGTGTGCATTTAGCATGAATGACATCGAAAAGGTCTTCAAAGGACGATTTAAAGAACAGAAAACTCCGGACTCTGTTTGGACAGCCGTGCCGGAAGACAAAGTACCAAAGCCAAGGTAAAGAGAAAAGTTGAAAAGGATTTTGTCTGGATGAAAACAGGAGAGGCATCCATCCGTCTGTCCATCCTTAGCAGCTGTGCTGACCTCCCCCTTGGGGCTGGGGTCTCTTTGCCGTATCTCAGACAAAGCCAGTTACTGCTACCCCGTCACCTGCCACCTTTTGAATACCAATGCATAGAACTCAGGGAATCTAGGGCGAGCGCATTTCTCCTCTGGTTTTACTGACTGTCCTTCCTCTCTTGACCTCTTCTTTCAGAATGTGCACTTATTCCTTAGCTAGATTTGCAAGGTCTGGATTTAGCTCAGTTGGTAGAGTGCCACTCTGCAGTCTCTGAGGTCCTGAATTCAATTCCCAGCACCACAAAAATGGGAGAAGGATGTGGCAATCCATTCCCAAGGCAATCCCGAAACAATCAGCCATTGAAAGCCCTATAAGGGTTGCTATGAGTCAGACACAAAGGCACCTAAGAACAACAACAAGATTTGCAAAGGGGGAGCCATAAAAAGAACACTGTTTTCCTTATAGGCCTGGCTGTTGTGCAAAACATGGCCCTGCTCAGGATTACAAAACCTCCATCGACTTCCCAGATGAAACCCTGTCCTTTATCAAATCCCACCCGCTGATGGACTCTGCTGTTCCACCCATCACAGATGAGCCGTGGTTCACAAAGACTCGGGTCAGGTGAGACTGCGTGGCCATGAGTGGCCCGCACCCATCCTGTGTGTTGTCTTGCTGTTGGCCTCGCGGTCTGACGTCCCCCACCTCCACCGTAGGTACAGACTGACGGCCATCGCAGTGGACCGTGCTGCAGGGCCCTACCAGAACTACACAGTCATCTTTGTTGGCTCTGAAGCTGGCGTGGTGCTTAAAGTCTTGGCAAAGACCAGCCCTTTCTCTTTGAACGACAGCGTGTTACTGGAAGAGATTGAAGCTTACAACCACGCAAAGTAGGTACATTTCACAAAAACATGCTTCGGCTCTGCTCAGAAATTCCCAGTGTACACTGCATCTACTTATTTCCATTCAGCCTTTGAAATTAGGGGTGGGTTGGCATATTAGTGGTTTTTGGGTTTTGTTTTTTCCTTACCAACAGAAATCATAAGCTTGATTATTTTTTTGTTTTGTTTTATTTGTTTTTTCCTGAAACCACTAGAGCAAAGAGGGTGAACAGTTGATGAGTTTAAAAATAATTCAGCTCTTTTTCACCTGTGGACAATTAGAACATTTTAGCACTACTCTTCTTACCTTGCAAATAGATTTCAGGATGCCACATATGGCAGACGGTTGGTTGTAAGCACATCCACAAGAACAGAATATATTTATAGTTTACTGTTTTCTTGCAGCCAATGAGACATAAGAGGTTATTTTGGACTATTAAAGCAAACAAGAAATAGGTGAGAGGAATGGAAAAAGGAGATTGAGGAGATGCCAGGAAACATCTAGCAAGGGCAGGTTTAAATGCATTAAGAAGGGATCCTTTTCATTCCCCAGAGTCCAATATGTCCTTCACAAACGCAATCCCCTTTGGCCATCCTAACAGGAAAGTGATCTCTAAAAAGACCCTTTGTCCAGCCTGAAATTTAACCAGCCATGCAGAGCCATACTGACGAACCAAATAATTATCATCTCCCAAATTATGCACTTGGCCTGCTTTGCTACGGAGCACATTAAGATTTCCCCAACTCTCAGTAATTGCAAAACTAAACCACACTTGCCTTGTGCAGTTCATGTGGCTTCTGACTAAATGTTCAGCTTCCACATGTGTCTCCCCAAATAGGTGCAGTGCTGAGAGCGAAGAAGACAAAAAGGTCATCTCATTACAGCTGGATAAAGATCACCATGCTTTGTATGTGGCGTTCTCCAGCTGCGTTATCCGCGTCCCCCTCAGCCGCTGTGAGCGGTACGGGTCGTGTAAAAAGTAAGCTTGTGTTTCTTTACTCACACTGGATCTTGCAGCGTGAAAACCCTCGTGGATGAGAAAATCCAAGACACGTTCTGTTTGGCTTTGTACAGGTCTTGCATTGCATCTCGTGACCCCTACTGTGGCTGGTTAAGCCAGGGAGCCTGTGGGCGAGTGACGTTGGGCATGCTGTAAGTCTACTTTGTCGTGTTCGCCATGGACTGTCTCAAAAACTAGAAATTGTAGAAACTTCCAGTTAAACTTCTTTTCTTTCCTGTTCCTCTTCTTTTCGTGAGAAGGAAAGAAATTGTAGACATAATAATACTTAGGATGCAAAGAAAGAAATCAATTCTATTCTACTCTGTTAAACATTCGAGTTAAAATTTTGAGCACTTGCACGAGTTATGTTGAAATGTCGATCTGTTCTCTCTGCCCATTCTTACTAATCAGTTTGTGTTCTCGGTTCTGCTCTGGTTGCCACTTATGTTCCTATGAAGGCTGTTAACTGAAGACTTGTTTGCTTCCCATAACCACAGTGCTGGAGGATATGAACAAGACACGGAATATGGCAACACCGCTCATCTAGGGGACTGCCACGGTAAGACAGCATCTTCCATTCCCTCTGGCCGCTTCTTTTTGACACATTTGCACGTGAACATTATTTGACAATCAGTTTTTTTAATGACTCGGGACACATACCACCTAGCATTTAACGTAAACTTCGCAAAAGCTGAGCCGTTTGGTCATGGGAATAACGTTAGAGGAGAATCTGACTTTTTCTTTTCCTTCACCATTTGCGATTTTGTAGAAAATCTAGAGGAAGGTTGTCTAACCAGAAGGTTAATCTTTTAATTTGTAGTCTTTCCTTTCGACTTTTTTAGTTAATTGGAATTCATAAATTTTTGCTTTCTTTTGGTTACTTTTCACTGATTACTTGTTCCTTTAATTCTTTTAGAAATTTTGCCTACTTCAACTACACCAGATTACAAAATATTTGGCGGTCCAACATCTGGTTAGTTTTTTTTAATTTTTTTGAATTAACAATCTTTTCTTTCCTTCAGTTCAGCATTTTCAGCCCCTTTTCCCCTCCTTTTGCGCAGTTTGGCAGTCCTTCATTTTTCTGCTTTGACTCATAATCCCACTGACGGTATCAAAACACTTTTTCTTATTTAGCACTTCACCCTCGTATAGCATGTTAACAATTCATCATTGACCAAGGCACATCCTTTAAGACCGATCCAGTGGGTTAACATAAACTGCATTCCAGCTGCACGCACGCCCACCTGAGCTTTCTTCTCTGTCACCCCTTTGCATTGTGAATGTTCCCTCGGGCCATCTGTATTGAATGGATGGCAGAATCTCATAATTTTCCCCTTCTCGCCTTTCCTGAGACCTAGTAAACAAATACACATTTTTGAGAAATGTGTATTTATACGTCTTAAAGATCTTTTGGAATGTTTTGTGGTGATTCAGGGAATCTTTGACTGTCATGGCCTCGGTGGTGTGAAAGAGGGTTCCGCTGAGTGAAGCTGGGTTTTGGTGTGCTGAGGTGCCCAGGGGGCTCCCCGCCCTCTGTCTGTCTGTGTTTGGGAGCCTCCGTGACTGACAGTTGTGCCAGTCTGAACTGGGGTCTCAGGATGAACCTAAAGGTATATGCTTACATTTTGAGGGAAATAGACAGTGGCAGTTAATAATAGACACACAAAAGGGTTACAGCATTACTCTGAGTCTTGTTGCTACTTCTAGAACTCACAGCAGCTGCATACCTCAGAAAAGGATGGCAGATCTTAGGTACCTGGACATCCTTATTTCGTTTGCCAATGCCATTGCTTTTATGTGAGTTGCTGCTAACTCTTTAGAAGAAGCTCCCTAAACATTTTGGAAAACACAAGCAAGGTTTGTGCCTTACTGTGGACAGGAGGCTCTCAGTGCAGTGGCAAACCTACCAATGGACAGGAGGCCCATGTTATAGCAGAACAACATCTCAGGCAAAGCTGGTTTATCAGGTCCCAAATCAAGTGTTTACTTGGACTTAACCAGGAATTTTCTGATGAAATTACATCATAGCTTCCCTAGCAAAGGAAATCAAGGTTCCAACCATCTAAGAAAGTGCTTTGTAAAATACACATAAAAAGAGAAGAAATGAAATAATGAAATGGTAACTGGCTCACAAGTGGATGAGAGAACCTGAAATTCCTCTGTATTAGGATTCACGTTGCCTTTTCCACAAACAGCATTAATAACTCCCTGGGCTTCCGTAGGCATGTTTGGTTGTATTTAACTTTGTAATCTGCTTTTTAGTCTTCTCTTGTAAGAAAGAGATTTGGTGTTCTTTACAAAATCCCAGCTCCAGCTTTCTCATAACATTGACTTTAAAATGCAACAGACCAATCAGAAAAGGCTTCTGACGCTACCCATGTTAATGAGCATCTGTTTGCCACCACAGACATGGAGGTATCTTCATCTTCTATTACCACAGTGGCAAGTATCCCAGAAATTACACCTAAAGTGATTGATACCTGGAGGCCTAACCTGACGAGCTCCCGGAAATTTGTAGTGCAAGATGACCCATACACTTCTGATTTTACTGGTCCTTTATCAGGTATCCCAAAGGGTAAGGCCGCACCAGGGAACTCCTCTGTAGCTGCGTGGAAACCTGATACCTAACACTACAGGGGGGCACGGTTCTCAGAGGCTCCCCCTGCACCCCTGCTGGCCCCAGGGACTTGGGCTTTCTGTGGTTGTATCTGAGTGCCTGCCTTAAAAGTTGAAAGCAGCAGAAAGCTGATAAGGACATGGCTCTTGATACAGCCACTCAGACAGTCTAATCTGTGTTGATTTCTGTCTGAAGAAGCTGAGAGCCTACCGAATATCAGAGAATTTCGAGAGTTACCCTCGCACCAAAAAAAAAAAACAAACCAAAAACTTTAAGGGCAAATATCCTGAATACCGGGTGTTTTGACTAGGAGCCTTTTCTAGCCTCTTGATTTACTTCAATTCAAAATGCAGTATGAGAGGTATGAAAAGGGTGTGTGAGTTGACAAGTGGCTTGCATGCCACGAGCACAACAGAGTGCTTGTCCATAACTATCACTTTCAGCCCATAATACTATGAAGCAGTTATGAAATAGCTGCTGGTTGAGTTAACTTATTAGATATATTACTCCAGGACAAAAAGCCTATTCCTTTTGTGCATACTAAACTATGGTATCAGGTTTCCAATCAGTTTTTATAGCAAGTGCCTTGTCATTTATGATTTACATCTGTTGATTTCGGTTTTATATATTTTCATTGTAAACAATTTTCTAATCATTTACAATCATTTTATAATCATTCTTTCCACTTTGTTTTCTTCAATAATATCATTCCTTTCTACTTTTCTTTCGTGGTTTCTCACAGTGCCACTGATTCCATAACCCTAAACACTGACCTAAAACAACTAATGTTCAAAGACCTTAGTACTAACCTAAAGCAACAGAATCTTCAAAATCCCCCTTACTTACTTATTCTGGGATAGCTTTGTGTATAGCATGTAACAGACTTGGATACCTCTTAAACTAACATTTCTTTAGTTGGCTGTTAGATGTCTGTGGTTGCATTAAAAAGTCCAATAATTACAAACTAGTTCCCTCTTCTCCTTCTAGGTCTAATTTAAATATTTCTCAAGTATCTCCAGATAATTTAACGATATTACTTAACTAATACATAGAATATTGTCTTATACTGTGGATTTTTTACATAGCAGGATTCAGGAGTGCTTAACCCCAAAATGGAATGGGGAAAAAAAATCAAAGCAAACATGAAAGTCCATTTTCATACCTAACAGTGACCAAGCAGATGCTTTTAGTTTGTGAACAAATTGTATGTTTCTATTCACGTTCAGATAGCAAAACTGTATTAACATAATTATATTAGCATAATATATGTTTATTTAATTCACACATTTCCTTAATCCTAGCAGCTGCCTTTTCATCCTGATTTATGAACCAGGAGAAAATCTTAAGCTAGAACATTTCAGGGGATTAGAATTGGCTGTTTAGAAAATATACACCTTCTAACTCTGTTTCTTAGATAAAACTCTGAAGATTTCTAACAACTACTTAAGAAAAATTGGGGGCAAAGGACAGAAAAATGTAGCTCAGTGGGAGGTCAGAATTATCCTGGCATTTGCAGCAATCATATATGTCTCTGGGGCTCTTACTGTGATTGAAGAAAAAAAATTACATGTGGAATCTTTGAGTCTCCTTTGCCTTCCAAGCTAGGCATGTGGACCAGGTGAAGGTAGTGTCAGCCATTGCTGTTTGGTATTGTTCTTAAAGAGCACGCCATTTACCCTTTGCCTGCGTGTCTGTTGCAGGTGTGCGATGGGAAGTCCAGTCTGGAGAGTCCAACCAGATGGTCCACATGAATGTCCTCATCACCTGTGTCTTTGCTGCGTTTGTCCTGGGCGCCTTCATTGCAGGTGTGGCAGTGTACTGCTATCGTGACATGTTCGTCCGGAAGAACAGAAAGATCCATAAAGACGCAGAATCCGCCCAGTCGTGCACAGACTCCAGTGGAAGCTTTGCCAAACTGAACGGTCTCTTTGACAGCCCAGTCAAGGAATACCAGCAGAATATCGATTCCCCTAAGCTCTACAGTAACCTGCTGACCAGTCGGAAGGAGCTGCCACCCAGTGGGGATACAAAATCTATGGCGATGGACCATCGAGGCCAACCGCCAGAGCTGGCTGCGCTCCCCACCCCAGAATCCACACCTGTGCTTCACCAGAAGACCCTGCAGGCCATGAAGAGCCACTCAGACAAGGCGCACGGCCATGGGGCTTCAAGGAAAGAAACGCCCCAGTTTTTCCCTTCCAGCCCCCCACCCCACTCTCCATTAAGTCACGGCCATATCCCCAGTGCCATTGTTCTTCCAAATGCTACCCATGACTACAACACATCCTTCTCAAACTCCAACGCCCACAAAGCTGAGAAGAAGCTGCAGAACCCAGACCACCCTCTCACGAAGTCATCCAGCAAGAGGGATCATCGGCGCTGTGTGGATTCCAGAAATACCCTCAACGATCTCCTGAAGCATCTCAGTGACCCCAACAGTAACCCCAAAGCTATCATGGGAGACATCCAAATGGCCCACCAGGCCCTAATGCTGGATCCCGTGGGACCCATGTCTGAGGTCCCACCGAAGGTCCCTAACCGGGAGGCGTCACTATACTCCCCCCCTTCAACGCTCCCCAGAAATAGTCCAACCAAGCGAGTGGATGTCCCCACCACTCCTGGAGTCCCAATGACTTCTCTGGAAAGACAAAGGGGTTATCACAAAAATTCCTCTCAGAGGCACTCAATATCTGCTATGCCTAAAAACTTAAACTCACCAAATGGTGTTTTGTTATCCAGACAGCCCAGTATGAACCGCGGAGGCTATATGCCCACCCCAACAGGGGCAAAGGTGGACTATATTCAGGGGACACCAGTGAGTGTCCATCTGCAGCCTTCCCTCTCCAGACAGAGCAGCTACACCAGTAATGGCACTCTTCCCAGGACGGGATTAAAGAGGACACCGTCCTTAAAACCTGATGTGCCACCAAAGCCTTCCTTTGTTCCTCAAACCACATCTGTCAGACCACTGAACAAATACACATACTAGCCTCAAGTGCGCTATTCCCATGTGGCTTTATCCTGTCCATGTCGTTGAGAGGATGACATTATAAGCAGACCTTGAGACCAGAGACCTGCTTGAATTCTTCAGAGAACCAAGTGGCCAAAGAAATTCGCTTAACTTTGGCCACATGAGAACTGGCCACATGTGGCTCCCGCAGTGAGACTCCTGTGTCCTTGCCTGAAAACAAAGGAAGGTGCTGGTCATTCCATTTCTTTTGTTTGAAGCTAAAGTGATGTGTAGCTCCCAAGGGCTACCTGACCCAGTATAAAGAGCTGATACAGTACTTAGAAGAATCTGTGAACAAATACTTGAAAAATGGGTTCAGTTTAGACTGCCATTACGTGTGGTCTTCCCATTAAATGTGAACATTTTAATATGTATGCATTCACCTTGCCTCTTGCACAAATGTCAAAAAAAAATATGGTAATGTCTCAAAAGAAGTGAACTAGTAGGTTATCGAGCAGTTTGCTAAAAAATATTCAGTCTTTGACCCAAATTGTAGCATTTTTATTTCATGTGGCATTTTTTTTCATGCCACCCGCAAACTGTGTTGCAGGTGTGTGTGGGGGGGGGGTGTGTGAGAGAGAGAGAGAAAGGAAGTTCTGTACCCAGTAGGATTTGCTTAGGTACCCATTGCATCTTTTTGTGCTATGGAGTTGTTTACATTGAGCATGACCGAACGAGACACTAGCTCTTCCCCACAGCAGTCTATTGAGATCAGCTCTGAGAAAGGTATAAAATCCAGGCTCCTTTGATAGTCAAAATGATGAACTTAACATAACTTGGTACCCAATGCCAGAATGTAAGAGTTCCAAGTAGTTTTGTGCTGCTATTCATTAAAACTTCTATTCCAGTCTTGCCACCTTAAGGAGCTAGAGATATGAAGCGGTATCTTTGATTTATGCACCAGGACTCAGTAGTAAAATTTACCTGTCCACTGTGAATCAAAAAGCCCGAGTCACACTATTTAAGCTTGGACACACTAATGAGGATTTATTTTGTATTGTGTTTGAGTTTCCCCCTGCCCCACATAGTAAAAATTTTCCTCCTTCAACTCCTCCTACTCCCAAGGCAAAAGAAAAACAAAAGAGGACAAAGGAAAGAGATACGAAAGGAATTGTAATTGGCCCAACAGGAACAGTCTGTGGAAATCTATCAGCGGTGCAATCTTGTTGTCTATGTTGTGTTATGTGAGAATTTTCTCCAGTCATGCAGGAATGACAATATACTGTAAATACCACATGTGCGTTTACCTGGATCTGTGCATTTTGTGCCTTATTCATGAGAATGGTAGAAGTTCTAAAATAGATCAAGTGTTTTCGATATAGCACATCACTTGCTGAGTGCCAGTTGTAAATGTTTTTCAACCAGCACCTGAAAAGACTTTTTAAAAAATAATAAAAGCAACTTAGAACAATTAATCATTAAACACTCCTCCTCAATAGCAGCATTATGTCCTTTGCCATGATAAACATTCCACTCCTGTTTTCCTAAGGATGAAACAGTGATAATGTGAAGTCAAATAAGGTTTCCCTGGGATCCTAACACCTACAAACACCAAACAGTCCTTTATGCATAGTTTGGCAGAAACCACTTAAGTTGATGATATGCAACTCCAATGGCTATTTCAATTTGCTGCCCACCACCCAATTGTTTATCGAACCTAATCTAGAAAGTACCATGGCAGAGGAAGTCTCCTGACCTAGTCAGATGAATAAGTTCAACTGATTTTTTTGTAATAACGCTGGTGGTATGTACTACTTGGGGGAGGATGGGACGTGGAAGACCACATCATTTTTATACAGAATGTAGAATACTGATACAGTTGTTCTTTTAGGAACATGGTTTTTTAAAGAACATGATTTCCTGTGATCTCTGGAAGCTCAAGAGCTAAAATGTCTGTTCTTGAAACACTTCATCTTTGCAACTAAAATATGACAGATTAATAATAAATTAAACCAATCAATCAATGATAAGCACTACTCAGTCCACCAACAACAAATGTGTTTGAATTTACCTTACCAATATTAATCCCAGCGTGGTAACTCTGTGTGACCCCAGATAACATTTTGTAACATTGTGCTGCCTTGTAGTTTGTAATGTGAGTTCTATCAGTATTTATGTTGAAATTTCTAACATTGATTCTAAATCAGTCTCTATTCTGTTAATTTAATTTTTAAATGCTTTATCCATTTGTGCAAAGGTAAACACAGATTGTATCTTTTTTAATGGTACGGCATAAAAAGTAACCCTAAGTGAAGTCGCTCTATACTGTTTTATAGAGTACTTTAACATGTATAGATACCTTGTAAACTTGTATTGTGGATGTGTAAATAATATGTACTTTGGGTTTTTAACACCGCATGTAAAGTCAAAATAAAATACACAAATCATTATATCTTGCCTCTTGATATTGGAGAGGTATATAACGCATCATATGTTAAGTCATTCAGCACCAATAACAGTTCCTTTAAAAGCCTACCAAGGTATTTGTGTCTGGAATATTTGGTACGTGGTCACAGTTGCACAATTCTCTCCTTGGAAAGGTGATATTGAAGGTCAGAGCCCCTAAAGTAAAAGGAGAATTGATTCAGGAAATCAGATGAACTGTTGCCCAACCCAAGAGTCAAGAGTGTGAGATGAAAATGCTAGTGGCTCACATTATCTGTGTATCTGCTTCAACCAACATTTCTAAAATTCACAATTCATATTCCCATATGAAAATTTAAATATAATTTTAGCTCAAAATTACAACAGGCAAACAGTTCATGCTATTGGATATATGGAGTTCTTCAATTCTACTATTTTAATTGTCCACCGCCATACCACCCTGGCGTCCCATCTCTGGTCTCGGAAGCTAAGCCGGGTCGAACCAGTTAGTCCTTGGGTGGGATACTACCTGGGAATATCAAGTACTGTAGGCTTGGGAGGCTGACCTGGCAGCCTACTCCTAAAACAGCCACTGAAAACCCTATGAATAGCAGAGAAGTACTGACATGGTGCCGGGCATAGCACAGTGTCGGGGAGTATTTCATTCTGTTGCACATAGGTTTGCTATGAGCTGGAACTGACTCAACAGCACCTAATGACAACAACTATCATTTTAATTGAGTGAAATATATTAGAAGATATCTACCCTAAATACTGAAATGGAAGGTAAAAAATAAAATTCCGTGGGTTTTCCCTTATCCTATAACTCCTTGGTAGTGGCTGAAATTACCCTTTGTGGATGGGCACAGAGTCATTGCTTAGAGAAGCAATGGTACTAGTAGCAACCCCTGCCCTTCTGGTTCCAGGTCCTTCTCACCAAAGCCCACTTGCAGCATCTCTATGACCATGTTTTCTCAAGGAACCTTAGCTGCATCTTTGCAGAATAGCAGAAATTGCCATAACCCTGCCTGGGGTCTCATTCTCTTTCATGGTATCCTCTTCATTAGGGGGTTACATTTCAATGTCAGTTCAGCGTTGGGTCCTTTTTCATTCCTGTTACAGCAAATTCCAGTCTGGGGATGAGGAAGAGTTTGTAGGAATCCTTTTGTAAGAGAAATAGATGGGCATAGGGCCAATTTGTCCCTTTTGGTGGCTACCACCACTGCAGCTATATATGCAGCCACAGTCATGGCATTGCAAACCCTACCCCAACACCAGAAGGAAACCTCTGGAAGACTGACTGCATTGTACTGCTGGGAAAGAGGGGAGAAGTTGTCTCCTATCTCACTGATAGGCAAAAGTAAGTTGGTAACTCAGTTTGGACAAATTCATGAAGAAAAAAGGGAAATGTATCTTCAACCTGTTTCTTCTTAGGCTCTTAGCATTGTATTATCTTCCATTTCCCATTGGATATTTCTATTTCCGTTGAACCTACAGTTTTTCTATGTTCAGTGATTATTTTTCCTTCTAAGAAGTACATTACTCTTTCTTTTATAGCCTTTTTTCATCTTGGATATCTTTTATAGTTTAATGAAAGCAATAAAGTGGAAGGTGAATTTCACTTTGCTTTTCAGGAATTTCACAGTTCCCTAAAACCACATCTGTGAATCCTCAAGATAAATACTCAGGTGCCAGTTGAGAGAAGCAGAGTAAGGGAACGTTTAGCTTTTCATAGGGAGCATGTTATAAAGCCAGAGAGTAAGGGAACAAATAAAGTGAATTAATCCGGGCAGGACATACTTGCTCTGGTTCCAGAAATCCCACTGACTGGGCATTTAGTTTACTCTAGGAAAGTGGCAATTTTGAAGCCAGATAAAACACTTGAAATGCTGACACAAGCTAAGAAGAAAGGGCATCTCCCATGCCAGGCTGTGAGATGATGGCTTAGATGCCAGCCTGGCACCAGGACTCAGCTTCCTGCCATCTGAGAGAGGCCAACTTTCCCTCTTCCCTTCCCCACTTGTCTCCTTGGTCATTGTCAGGGCAGGGCAAAGAACACAGTATCCAAAGCAGCCCTCAGTCCAGGTCTGGGGAGCTAATCCTGGCTCTGTCACTTGTCAAGTGACAGGAGCCCTCCACCTCTCTGAACCTAAGTCATCTCATTTTTAAAAAAAGATGGTTTGACATCCATTTCTATGACAGTTCTATGGTCTCTTCCAGCTCAGTAATTCTATTACTTATTTTATGAAAGCTATGGTTAAATATGACTCATTCAGTAGATTGGTTTGTAGACTATTTATGGATGTAAGAGGTCTGTTCCCTGTTAGATGTTCCACATATGCAAGATTAGCCATAAAGTAAGGCATAATAAACAATGCACTTTAAGCTATTGAGCTTGGATCTATATTTGATGTTTGCCCCTTTTGCATATATAACATGCTAGACACTTAAATCTCTGCCAGTGTTGCGTTCTTCATCAAATAGATGTGGTACCATAAACAGTGAGGAATGGACCTATAGTGAAATCAATCTAATTCTTGGGGGGTGGAGGGCGGGTATGAAGGGGGAGGTAGGTACAGTCCCCACCATTCAGACCATGAATCAACTAGAATTCACACAAAGGAAAATAGCATATTTCTAGTCCCCTACCTATGATATGATTCTTTCTAAAATTAGGTATTGATTACAGGCTGATAAATCTCTGGAACTTGCACTTGAGTGCATCTTAGACTCTTAGGCTGGGTTTGGGTGAAGGAAAGTATAAAAATATAGTGTGCATTATATATGCACTGTTTCTTGTGAGTGCTTTTCATTTCGTGAGATGAACCTTGCCAAAGCCACTGTAAAGCTTGACTTCAAGCCAGGTAGAGTAGTGGCCAGAGGGAGGATTTGTCAGTATGGAGCAGACCTGTCTGATGGGACTTTCTGTTCTAATAGAAATGTTCCATATCTGTGCTGTCCAAAATGGTGGTGGCCTCTCATGTATGGCTCTTGATCCCCTGAAATGTGGCTAGTACCCCTAAGGTATATGCTATATTAGATAGCACCAGCCTATGGGGTAACCACTGTTGCTGGCACAGAAGTTCCTTGAGGTATTTAATTCAGATCAAAAGATGAGACACACGTTTTACAATTTTGTATATCTACCTCTGTGCCTCACAAATTACCCAGCCAGTCACAGATGTGGTTTGATGTTTGTTCTCTTATTTAGAACCTATAATGAGCATATCCATTGACCCATAAGAGCATCAGTACTTAGCTTATGTGGATAGCCTTCACTGAAGTTTTCCTGGTACTTTTGAGCCCAGTTTGCTCTTTTTTTTCTCTCTCTCTCTTTCTTTTCTCTCTTCTTTCTTTCTTTCATCTTTTCTCTCTCTCTCTTTTTTGGAAAGGAGTAAGATTTATCATTCCCATTTTCAAGGTACAGAAATTAAAGTTGCTGGGGCTATGACAACTATGAAAATATAAATGACAGCCAGTTCACAAATCAAGGTTAATTCACATATTCCCACATTCATGCCCAATGTGCAAACTGACATGCTCCGTGAAAGGATTGTAAAAGGGAGATCAGTGTTCAGTCAGAAAGGATGGCCTCTCTCCAGCACTTCATGTATAATGAGGAGAAAGAAAAAAGGTAGAATAATTACAGTTTCCAGGGGTACTTGCCAAATCTCCAATGAAAAATGAAACATCCAGTGAAATCAGTCACATGCTGGGCCATCATAATAATACCAAATAGGTAATTTGAAAAAAAAAAAAAAAAGAACCCACAGATTGAGTTAATGATATACAGCCTGAAAGCAACCAAAAAGGATGAATTCAGAGAGATGACACGAAACTAACCTGATGTGTCCACGTTATACCCACCTAAAGTATGCACACCATGCCAGATTCACGTGTGGACTGTCAGAGACTCTCAGGGGAGAATTCATTTATTCCTTATTTTGGAATTTCTTCCTATTGAGCTCCCATTGCCTACTGGGAGGGAAGCATAGGTATAATTTTCCTACTGTTCCCTATACTTATGGGAGCTATGAGAGTCAGGCTTTATCTTCAGAAGAATGCTTTCTGATCATTTGAGCTGCCTAATCTGTGAGGGCCTGCAGCCATAGCCCTGTGGCATCTGATCCTGTCAGATCTGGGAAGCTAAGCAGGGTCGGGCCTGGTTAGTACCTGGATGGGAGACCGCCTGGGAACACCAGAAGCTGTAGGTTGGGAGAAGGACCTGGCAACCCCCTCCCAAAAATCAATCTGCCATTGAAAATCCTATGCACAGCAGAGAAGCTCTGACAATAGTGTTTCCCCTGTTGTACATAGGGTCGCTATGAGTCAGATACCGACTCCACGGCACCTAACAACAACAACAATCTGTGAGGCAAGGGCTATGATTTAGCTCAGTTGGTAGAGTGCTGTTCTGCAGTCTCTGAGATCCTGAGTTTGATTCCCAGGACTGCAAAAATGGGAGAAGGATGTGGCAATCCACTCCCAAGGCAACCCCGAAAACAATCAGACATTGAAAACCCTGTAAGTGTCGCTATGAGTAGGACATGACTCGAGGGCACCTAACAACCACAACAACAATCTGTGAGCCAGAAAATAGGCACACAGAAAAGGTCTGTTGAAGAGACAAATTTGATGACAACTGCAGAATCTCTTCCTAAGTCAGGTGGGTGGCAAGGGGCTGGCCAGACATTTGTACCTGCTAATGCTAATAAGCCTTGTAGAAGCATATGCCCTTCTTAGCATTTGCAAATCAGGTTCCCAACTAAGAGGATTATAGCATTTTTTAGCCATTTACAAAGAAGCATTCCATAGGTGTGGGGGACAGCTCTAGAAAATAAAAGAAGGACCTGGAAGCCCTAGAATACTTTTCCAAATTTGAAAATCTTCAGTGTTTGTGAGCATTTGGGACATAATTACACCTTAAAGTTCAATGACCTCTCAGGTTGAGAGAGCTATTCACTGGCTCAGCAATCTGGATTTTTGTTGGTCAGCGTGTATCAGGGGCGATTCATAAAACTAAGATCAAACCTTAGGGATTCCATGTGACTTAATCATAGCCTCTTCAGGCTACCTACTTGAAGGCTACCTCCTGAATAATTCCATCAGATTTCTAGGACTTAGTAAACTATTATTTCCAATTACCTAGGGAACCCACCTCTATAGAGGTAAACTCATGATACATGCTTAATTTACAAAAGTACTTACCATAAATGAATGAAAATAGCAAAACCCTAAAACTGAAGAATGCAATAAAATCCAAATTATTTTAAACAAGTACATCTATATGCAAATATAAGGGTCTAGAAAGAAACATAAACATATTAAAAACAGGTTCTAATGCTTAAAGCTAAAATATCGTTTTTAAATGTGTTTCATTCAAATATGTATTTCTGCAAATTCTCTGTAGGTTTTTATTCTAAGTCTGTTTTAAGAAAAGAAAAAGAGAAATGCCAGAGACAGGCCCTGACTTCATTTTCTTAAGTGATCTCATGAAAAGATGAAGTTTCTGTTCCCTATAGCTTTCATCCTGTGGCAAGGGAGACGCCAATGATTAGGATCAACCTTGATGTTCTTTGGTTCCTAAAGGGTCTAAACAAAATATTTCTTTTTTAGTAGGAGGTGCTGAGACTCTGAAGTACAGAAATTGTGAAGACACCAGAAGGCAGAAGAGGCTTTGTCAGGAGAGAAGGACCGGGCTGGAGGATCCAAGGTAGGGGGTGGGCAGCATATGAGCAGGCCTGGGTGTCCAGACGGCAGGCAGGGTGAGAAGCCCTGTGAGCCTCATCTTCTCCCCAGCTCAAAGGACAGTGGCTCAGAAAGCTGTAAAGGCCCATTTTCTCCTTTGTGTTCTCTTCTCCGGATTTAAGAATACAGAAAGCAAGGATGAATAGAGAGCAGGTAGCTTGGAGGACAATGGGATGATTATGGTAATGACAACTTGTGAAAATACAAAGTAATTAGCAGAGCAGAATCCTCTCCTCTGTGACAGCCTGCCAGTTGAGGATGTCAGGAAAACCACGCCCCCTTGCAGAACTCCCAGAGGTTCCTACCGGCCCCCTCCCCCCACTTTTCAAAAGTAAATTCTCTCAATTTAACAAATCCTCCCTTGGAAGAGGTTGTTTTGCCCTGCTTCTCTATGCAGCTGTAGCCCTGTGGCATCCAATCCCTCCAGATCTCAGGAGCTAAGCAGGGTCAGGCCTGGTTAGTACTTGGATGGGAGACCACCTGGGAACACCAGGTGCTGTAGACTTGGGAGAAGGACATGGCAACCCACTCCCAAAAATCAATCCGCCATTGAAAACCCTATGAATAGCAGAGAAGCACTGACAATAGTGTTTCATCTGTTGTACATAGGGTTGCTATGAGTCAGATATGGACTCAAAGGCACCTAACAACAACAACAACAATGGACTCCCTTAAAAAGGTCAAAAATGCTTCTGAGTGATCTTTACCAGGATGGCAAGCCAAAAGGGCAATGGCATTTCCAAGCCTGTCTCTGCCTCATATTATCTCATTTGTGTTTCTGATGTTCTAACTTACACGCCTGTGTAAATAACCAAGCCAATCCAATAGGGACATTTTGCTCCCTCAAAATGAGCCTAGGATGTAAAAAGGGAGAAAGCCACTGCAGAGAAATGACCCTCTTGGTAGAAACCATTTTAATTATCCCATCCATCACTGGATGTGTGTCTCTTGGTTTTAGACTGGTAACTCATTGTTAAGGAATGAAGGCTATCTCCAGAGGAAGAGTATATTTCTCAGTTTTACATATTGAAATCTCCTCCATTGAATAATTTTAATTTCTAAATCTGTAGTACCTAACAATGAGTATCCTGGCACATTGAAAACACACTGGTTAAGCCTTTTCAGACCCCTGCTGCTCTGGGCAGGCCTGGCTCAAACACAGATAGTGTCCCAAGCCAGCAAGGATGATGACCAGGAGATTCAATTTTGGGGGAGGGGCAATTCTTTTTGAATGGCTTTATGTTTTTTCTACTGCTCTTATTTTTTGCTTCATTTCTTTTCTCTCATTCAGACATCCATATATTTAGGGAGTTACTCAGGTTAACTATGTTTTACAGAAATCTGTAAGAGCCCATTGTGGTGACACATGCCTGTAATCCCAGCAGTTTGGGAGGTGGAGGCAGGAGGATTGCAAGTTTGAGACCAGAGGCAGTCTGTGTAATTTAGTGGAGACCCTGTCTCAAAAAGTAAAAAAATGGGCTGAGGGTGCAGCTCAGTGGTCCAGCACTTGCAAAGCATGCAAGCGAGAGGCCCTGGGTTCAACCCCCAGTACCACAGAAAAAAAAAAAAAAAGAAAGAAAGAAAGAAAGAAAGAAAAAGAAAAAAGAAAAAAAAGAAAGAAAGAAAGAAAGAAAGAAAGAAAGAAATCTGCAAGGTCATCTTTGTATAAATGAGTCTAACAATTATTTAGTTTTCTTTACATTTGATTAATACACAACAAAAAACATCGTAATTCCTAAAAAACAAGCAATGCCACAGCATATTCCAACAAAAATCCTCAGCAGAATGCTTGAATCTTAGAGCTTTGTGGGAAAAAATAGAAAATAAAGCTCCTTTGGGGTTGGAACAGACATTGACAAAAGAAGGAAGGGAGTCTGCAGAGAATGAATGAATCCTTCTCCAGCCTGTAATTATGAACCTTCCATTTGGGGGCAAAAATCTTGGGGAAAGGTGGCATGTTTGGAAAGGCAAAATATTTTTCCAAGGTCTTGCATTTCCCTTAGGAAAGAATGGAACTTCCAGAAGCTTGTTGTTGCTGTTGTTGTTGGTGGTGGTGCTGTCTAGTCAATGTCTGACTCATAGTGACCCTATGTATAACAGAAGAAACACTATTGTCCGTGTTTCTCTGCTATTCATAGGGTTTTCAATGGCTGATTGTTTCAGGATTACCTTAGGAGTGGATTGCCAGGGCCTTCTCCCATTTTTGTGGTGCTGGAAATAGAACCCGGGACCTCAGAGACTGCAGAACCTTATGGGGCTGGGATTTACCTCAGTTAGTAGAGCAATGCACTGCAGTTTCTGAGGTCCCAAGTTCAATTCCCAGCACTGCAAAAATGGGAGAAGGGCCTGGCAATCCACTCCCAAGGCAATCCCGAAACAGCCATTGAAAACCCTATGAGGGTCGCTATTAGTCTGATACTGACTCGATGGCACCTAACAACAACAACAGAACCTTAGGAGGATAAAATTAATTACAGGCTTTTTTTTTTTTTAAACAGAAGATAAAAAGAGAATAAAGGTCTTCAAAACTAAATGGGAGCATCAGGAGACCCAGAAAACATCTCTAAGTGCAAGCAACAAGTTGAAAGTAGAAAACATTTTGCTTTAAAGCCACGTTACCCTGGCATCCCAAACAACAAAGTATGAGGTAGGCAAGGAACCCCCATACTTAATTTTAACTGGATTCTTTTTTAATTTTAACTGGACTCTGATAAATGTTGAAGGAAGTAGAAAGGGGAATTGAATAAGAGGGAGAACTGAGAGAAGCTGGGCAGCAATGCATATGCGCTTGACTTTTATGTACTTAAAAGCATTGCTATAATACACTGTGGAGGAGCTGGGATTTAGCTCAGCTGATAGAGCGCTGTGTTGCAGTCTCTCAGGTCCCGAGTTCAATTCCCAGCACCACAAAAATGGGAGAAAGGGCCTGGCAATCCACTCCCAAGGCAATCCCGAAACAGTCAGCCATTGAAAACCCTATGAGGGTCACTATGAGTCGGATACCGACTCGATGGCACCTAACAACAACAACACAATATAATATACTGTCAGATGCTATTTTGATAAATAGTGGCACACCTCTATCACATAAGAATATGCATACTTTATGGTTTCTATAAATATTGAGAAAATTATTAAAGGATAAACACCAGGTGTTAACATGTGTCACTGGGTAAATTGTAGTATACCTAGCCTGTGATAACAGTAACAGGTGAGAGGGAGATTGGCCGCAGTATAGAACAGACATGATATGATCCGATTCATGTGTGTATCTATATTTGTATTTAGATGAGGATAAAGAGATGCATGGAAGATCGGCATTGCTGGTACTCTGCCCAGTAGCTATGCACCCACTTCTGCTTCTAACTTGCTAGGAGAGTCAACCTCTCCCAACAGAAGCTGAGAGTACTAAATACTTCCTTTTCTAGTCTTTCATACAGTGAGAATGTGGAAATGTGAAGCAATTTTGCCAGGAGAATCTAGGCAAAAGTCTAGGAAGATTTGGGAGAGGTTTCTGTTCCTTAATAAAAAGGGAATGCATAAGGAGAAAATCCTGGCTTTTGGGTGGTGGCAAGTGACACAGTGCATGGATCAGCAGCCACTCTCTTGGTACTATCCAGGTAGACTGCTAAAGATGTACAGAGAAAAAGAGATGCACAGCCTTGATGGCTATGTTGTGATTGTTGTCAGTATCTGACTCATAGCGACCCTGCATACAACAGGTGAAACACTATTGTCAGTGCTTCTCTGCTGTTCATAGGGTTTTCAATGGCAGATCGGTTGTTGGGAGCGGGTTACCAGGTCCATCTCCCAAGCCTACAACACCTGGTGTTCCCAGGCTGTCTCCCATCCAAGTACTAACCAGGCCCCACCCTGCCTAGCTTCTGAGAGCTGACAGGATTGGATGCCACAGGGCTACAGCTGCAGGTGATAAGAAGAGTTGTTGTTGTTAGGTGCTATCAAGTCAGATCCAACTCAGTGACCCTATGTACAGCAGAGTGAAATACTCCCTGATACTGTGCAGCACACAATCTATTTCTTATGTTTAAGCCCATTGTTGCAGCCACTATGTCAGTCTATCTAGCTGAGGGTCTTCCTTTCTTTTTTCATTGACCTGCCTCTCTCCCAAACAGGATGCCCTTCTCCAAGGATTGGTCCCACCTGACATGTCCAAAATAGTAAGACACAATCTAGCCACCCTTCCTTCCAAGGAGCACTCTGGTTACAGTTCTTCTCGGATGAATCTGTTGGTTCTTTGGGCAGCCCATGGTATAGGGCTCCTAAACTAACCAATTTTGAAGACCTCCATACCTACACTTCCTATGAATGGACAGACTAATGTCTTTTTTGTCTCATTGTTCATCAGATACTATTTCTTTGAGCTGAGAGCACCCTAAATGATAGAGTCACCAACACGTTCATAGCGCTCACCTCACAGTAGAAATGTTAATGGGAACCGATGAGTGGAAATCTCCTTCTCTCTGTCATCAAGCTGCCTATATAGAATTTGTTTTATATTAGTGATTTTCAATCTTGGCTAGGTTTTCGAATCACCTGGAGAGCTTTTTAAAAATACCAATGTCTGGGCCACATCCCAGAACAATTAAGTCAATTAAATCAGCATCTCTGGGATGGGTCCAGGCATTGGTATTTTTAAAGTGCTCTCTGTTAAGATTCTGATGTGCAGCCAGAGTTGGAGTCCCCTGTTCTATGTGATGCCTTTCCTATGTATTATAAAAATTACTGTGTAGATTGATCAGCTTGTTATGAAACATTCTGGTATTCGCTTTATATTGCCACATCACACATTAGCACAAACTTGAAGGATTTTAACAGCACTCATTTTTTAGCTCACAGGTCAGAAATGTAGGTGAACTGGACTGAGTTCTCTGCTCAGCATCTCACAAGGCTGTACTAAGAGCCTTTGTTGACTTTGCCCTTATCTAAAGGCTCTGGGAAAGAATTCGTTTCTTAGGCTGTTGGTAGAATTCATTTTCACATGGTTGTAGGACTGAGTTCCTAGTCCTTTCGCCAGCTGTCATCTGAGGCTGCTCTTAGCTTCTAGAGGCTGCAGATAATCCTGGTCTTGAGTCTCTCTCTGGCTTTACACCAGCAAGGGTACATCAAATCCTTTTTATTCCTTGATTCTCTGAGACCATGTCTTCTGCTACTAGCTAGAGAAAATCCGCTGACTTTATCACGCTCACTTGAGCATTGTACATAATCATGTCAGGTGCATATTGTAGAGTTAATCGATTTTGGCTTTAGTTACATTTGACAATTTCCTTCACAGCAGCACTAGGTTAGTATTTGATTGGATAACCAGGGAATGGGAAGCTCAGCGAAGTCCTATGTAGGACTCTGTTCACTGTAATACTCCCATTTAATTATGAGTGTTTCTCATCATTCTGTAGGTTGGCCATACAGGCAGGACTTGGGTGGACCAGCTCACCAGGGTCCTCAGTGTCCTGCGGGGCTCCCGGTGCACTTGCTGGCAGTCAGTTGGTAGAGTTGTCAGTAAGGCTGGCTGGTCCTTGACAACTTCACTTGTCATGTTTGGGGGCTCAGCTGAGATGTCTGGGACAGGTGGACCTCTGTTGTCACACGTGTCTCACTCTCTCCAGGAGATCTTTTATCCTCAACAACACTGCCTCACCGTCTTTCAAGGCAGATCACTCCAAGGCAGTGAGAGAGGAAGGCCCAATGCCTCTCAAGTGCAATGGCTTAGGGACCACACACAATCATATCTGCTGCTTCCTTCTGGTCAAAGCAAGTCACAAAGCCAGCCCAGATCAAGGAGCAGGGGACACAGACTCCACCGTGTAATAGAAGAGCTGTGGGAAGTGTATAGCCATATATAATACATCACAACAAGTAATCAATGCTTATGACAATATGAGAACAGAAAGGTGTCTAGAAGGTTTTCCAGTGCAGCAACCACAAGCTAATGGAACCGAGTCATCCTCAGCTACCGTCTACCTCATTTCAGGGAGCTCTGCCTGAGAAAATCCTAAGTGTTTGACCAAAACGGTATGGCAAGGCGCAACCATCAGGTGCCAGCCATTCACAGGGCAGACACAAACAAACCAATCTATATATGTTGAAATTTTCAAATCTTAGAGTGGCTACAAAATCATACAATTTGATGTCTAATCCTTTAAAGGCTCCTAAAATCAAAGAATTTTCTTTTCTTAGAGGGATATTAAAAAATGGAAATGGGAATGTCTCTCTTTATTTGAGGACAGCCTTGTTTGCCATTAAGGATCTGAGTTCCTTGCAGCTTTGTACTTTATTGAAATGATCAGTATTTGAGCATATTTGGCTTACCCTAGTCTCATGAGGGTATATTGTCTCCTGAAATCCAGACATCGTTGTACTATATAAGGTGGATAAAGTATATTTATTTCCATTAGTAAGTGACAAAATTAAGACACCTGCCCCTGTTTGGATTTCAAAGCCCTTTCTTCAGTGACATTTCCATTGCCACTTTTTGAAACAACAAAAGCTTAGACATACATCAGGCTTATTACTACTGCAATCTATCTTCAATACAGCCATCTGAATAATCTTCCTAAAACAGCCTTGATCACTAAATCACTCAGACTGCTTCAAACACTTCAGTCCTTCCCCCTAGCAAGAAGAATAAATAATAATAATAACTTTAAAAGAAACCTAACCTCTTTGGTCTTATAGCCAAGGCCCTTTTCCACATGGCCTCAGTGAGGAGCCCTCATTTTTCCCTATTATTTCTCTGAATCATCCTTTTAAGACAAGACAGTTCCTTTTGTAATCTATCTGTTCATTTATTCAGACAAGTATGTATGGAGGGCCTTTTATGGATTGCATACAATCATCTGTGGCTTTGTTATGTTGTTGTTAGGTGCTATCAAGTAGGTATCCGACTCATAGCGACCCTACATAAAACAGGGGCAACACTATTGTCAGTGTTTCTCTGCTGTTCATAGGGGTTTCAATGGTGGACTGATTTTTGGGAGTGGGTTGCCAGGTCTGTCTCCCAAGCCTACAGCACCTGGTGTTCTCAGGTGGTCTCCCATCTAAGTACTAACCAGGTCTGACCCTGCTTAGCTTCTGAGATCTGACAGGGTTGGATGGCACAGGGTTACGGCTGCGGGCATCTAGTGGCTAGAGATTTGAAAATGACCAAAGCAGGTCTCTTGCAGCAATGCAAGTGGGGGCACCAGAAGGCTGGGCTTGGAGCCTGATACCATGGATTCTTTTGAGAAAACAGGAGGCAAGCCAGATATGGTGGAAATCGCCAGCTTGGACAAGGTCAAGCTGAAGAAACTGGAGATGCAGGAGAGGAACATCCTGCCAACCAAGGAGACCACAGAACAGGATCAACAGAGCAACATTTCCCGAGGGCCTAAAGGATTCTCCACCCTCGCCACCTCCGAGACCCCTTGTGATGTAGAGGAAGAGCTACCTCTGGGCTGCACAAGCCACACTGTGAACCCAGTCACCCTGCATGGCCGCCACCAGCCTGTCAGTCTCTGGGGGAACCCTCAATCAGCCTGTCAAGTTCTCCTCTTTGCCCTGGGCTCTGATTGAAAATTACTTGTATGATTAATAAAAATGAAATACACCTCATCGTGGGGAAAGGAAAAAATGAAAGCATTGCTTCCTCCCTGCAGTGGGGACAAGGCTCCCCAGAAAGAGGAAGAAAGATACTAAAAGGTAATTAGAGTACATTCAGTGTGGACATTAGGATGATTCCCCAACCAGATACCCGCTTTGCAAACATTCAGCCATTGAGACCATCAACCATCGTGTGCCCTTGTATTGAATGTCTCCTGCTGAGCCTTACCAGAACGCCTAGAGAAACCAGGTGGAATGCATTGAGTTTTTCTACTTTAAGTTGGAATCCATGGGGAGTGAAGATACAGAACTAGAAACCCAGCTGAGGGGGTAACTCAGAGGTAGAACACTTGTCTAACAGGAGTGACACCCTGTGTTCAATCACAAGCACTCAGAAAACAAAACAGACAACCAAAACAACATAGAAAAGTGCAGGGCGGCATGTGTATCTTTCCATGCGCAGGGTCATCTCATGCACAGGAAGGGTTTCTGGTCTGGGTAATTACTCAGCCTCGGGCTTGTCCTGCTGTCCTGTACCAAGGAGAAAGTGTGGCCTCCAGCAGAGCGGGCTATGCCTCTTGGTGCAGTTGTGAAGTGAGTTGTTCACTGACCCTGGCGGTGGCAGACACAGCCTGCAGTCTTTGAAGGACAAAAGACAAGCCAAAGCTCTGTAAAATCTGCCTCCCTTCTGTCTTCTCATGTGTTCTGCTCCTGGTTCTTGGGAAGCAGAGAGAAGCAGAGGCATAGCTTTAAAGGGATACACTCAATAGTCTTTGTTCTCAGGTCCTTTTGCTGCTTTTTCTCATGTTTTCCCACCCTGTCAAGTGATCCCTGTGATAGGACTGAGTTAGAGCTCAGGAAATCTAGCTTTAGCATGCTTTTCTAACATTCCCCAGACCCTCAGCTACCCCCTTCCAACCAAGTTCTCTCCCCCTGAAAGAAGACAAGCAGAACAAGAAAAAGAGAAAGTCATCAAAAGAGGGAGGGAGAAGGTAGACATAGGTTGGAGAATGGAAGGAGTCCAGCTAGGCACAAATTGAATGTTGTTTTGTTGTTGTTAGGTGCCCTCAAGTCAGGTCCAACTCACAGTCACTCTAAGTACAACAAAAGGAAACACCGACAATGTGCAACACACGATCTTTTTTTATGTTTAAGCCCATTGTTGCAGCCATTATGTCAGTCTATCTAGTTGAAGGTCTTCCCTTTTTTCATTGACCCACCACTCTCCCAAACATGATGTCCTTCTCTAGGGATTGGTCCCTCCTGACATGTCCAAGATACATAAGATACAGTCCAGCTATCCTTGCTTCCAAGGAGCACTCTGGTTGCATTTCTTCTAGGAAGGATCGGTTGGTCCTTTTGGCAGTCCGTGGTATATTCAATATCCAACTCCAGCACCATAATTCAAAAGCATCAATTCTTCTCCTGTCTCCCTTATTCACTGTCCAGCTTTTGACTGGATGGAGTCACAGAAATAACAAAGACCAAAATCCCTTCACGTGTCAGAGGCTCTGTTAAACTCAACTTCCTATTTTCTGCACATGCAACAGGGTTTTCTCACGCCCAGACATTTGCTTATCATTAGCTCCAATTTTCCTTCCCTCTATTAAAATGTCCTCTGTTGTCACTGCTCTATGCCTGAAGCCTCTGTCTTCTTTAAGATCCAGACAGCACAGACAGCCATCTCCCCTATTGCAATTCCTCTGATCTGTTGTGTAGGGAAGTTTTACATTTTCTCTTTCTCCTCTGAAGTTTTGATAGTCTCAGTCTATAAAATGAAGAGGCAATAGACAGATTATCAGGAGAAACACCAAACACGATTTATTACGTGCATATGGGTGGAAGCCAAACACCAAGTATAAAACTCAAAGAAAGAGCCAGGTGGCTGAAGTTCATATAAACCTGTGCGACACAAAGCAATCTGGGTTGGGGGCTGGGTTGACACAAGCCCCAGGAGGTTCCGCAGAGCAACTGCATGGGAGTCAAAGCCTGGCTTATGATGCAAAGTTTCCCAGGTAGTGGCCCTCTGAAGACCACAGGTAGTAACCTCTGGCTGGGCCAGGTGTCAGACCCCAGATGGCTCCTTCCTGTGGAAAAAGCTTTCCTAGGCAGATGGAGGGATCTAGGGAGGAAATGCTCTGCATCCTCTGTGGCTTACTTTTCTAATGTAGATAGATGTAAATTTCTTCTTACAAGAGGACAGCTTTTCAGAACCTTTCCTGTGTCTGCAGAGTTCTACACTCTGAGTGTAGTTGTTAGGTGCCTTCAGGTCAGACTCATAGGGATCTTCCTAGTTTTCAATGGCTGATTGTCTTGGTATTGCTTCCGGAGTGGATTAGCACATCCCTCTCCTGTTTTGTTTTGTTTTACAGTGCTGGGGATCAAACCCAGGGCCTCAGAGAATGTGGAGCAGCACTTTACCAACTGAGCTAACCTAATTTGGAATATGACAAAGAAGTATATTTGGATGCTGCTGTTGTTATTATTGTTAGGTGCCCTTGAGCCTAGTCTGACTCATAGTGACCCTACATACAGCGGAACAAACTGGATGCTGTTTTGTTGTTGTTAGGTGCCCTTGAGTCAGGTATGACTCACAGCCACCCTAAGTACAACAGAGTGAAACACTACCTGATTCTGTGCCTGGCACAGGATCTTATTTATATTTAAGCCCATTGTTGCAGACACTGTGTCAATCCATCTAATGGAGGGTTTTCCTTTTTTTCATTGACCTGCCACTCTTCCAAACATGGTGTCCTTCTCCAGGGATTAGTCCCTCCTGACTACATGTCCAAAATATGTAAGACACAGTCTATAGCCGTCCTTGCTTCCAAGGAGCACTCCGGTTGTACTTCTTCTAGGACAGATCTGCTGGTTCTTTTGGCAGTCCATGGTATAATCAATAATCATCTCCAGCACCATAATTCAAAAGCATCAGTCCTTCTTCTGTCTCCCTTGTTCAATGTCCAGCTTTCACAACCACATGATGGGATAGTTTATTCCCCCAGTTGACTGGAAGTAATTACTTTCCACTGAACCAATTTTTTTTTTCTTTTCACTACTTGGGGGTTGAACCCAGGGACTCATCCATATTTTGCAAGTGCTCTGCCACTGGGATGCACCCTCAGCCCATTTTTAAAATTATTATTTTATTTTGAGACAGGGTCTTACAAAGTTTTATGCAGGCTGCCTCTGGCCTTGAACTTGCAATCCTCCTGCCTCAGCCTGCAAAGGTGCTGGGATGTCTGGCATGAGCCACTGTGCCTGGCTCCTGTTGAACTTTTTTGGTCTTCATCTAAACACCTCCCATAATCCATAGCAGGTTCTACACTGTAATCAAATTCTGTGTGTGCTTTTTTTCCTACTCTTGACTGCAAGCCCGTTGCTGGCTGACTCCATACTAGCACATCATTGTAATTTCCCAGAGCTAACTGGGTCCTGCAGAGGATGGACCCTCATAGCTCTCTAGGCTGAGACTGTGGATGTGAACTCAGTGCAGCTGCTCATTCCACACGCCTTTCTCCACCTCCACGTGCCCGCAGCCACATTCTCCTCTCTTTCAGGTACAGAGTTGGCCATTGTTCTCTGCTCTTGCTAGACTGCAGATAATGTGCTTCCCTCTTGTTTCTCTACACCCTGTCCACTCTTTAATAAATTCTCTATTAAACTTGACTCACATTACCCCAATACCAATGTACTGTCATCCTCTGGTGCAGACCCTGACACATTATTTTGTTGATCACAGCAAGAACAGCTACCATCTGTTTTTTTATGAATACATATTAACTGTACAATATGTATTCATTGACATTTCCACACATACATACAATGTACTTTGATCATATTCACCCCCTCTGTTACCCTCTCTTATCTGTCCTCCAATCTTCACCTTTTCTCTTTCCACATCCCTAATAGTCCTCTTTTACTTTCAAGTGCTTTTCAAGCCTGACTGCTATCTAATATTTGGACAAAACATAGGGCATCTCAAAACGGTTGTTGAGTTAAGAAGAAGGAAGAAGGAGGAGGAGGAGGGGGAGGAGGAGGAGCAGCAGCAGCAGAGGAGGAGGAAGAAGAAGAAAGAAGAGAAGAAATTCTCTAGGTCTGGACCTTTACTAAGGGCCGCTTGTGGACTCTGCCAAGGGAACACCAAGCCTGCAGCTTATACAAATATGTAAAGCCCCATGTATCACTCTTTGGTTTGCTTTTAAGACTGAGGTCTTCTTGTAATTCACAAAGTAATGCAACCCCTTCAGAGATTGTTCACATTCTGCATCTTAAAGAAACAACAAAATAAAAGGTCATAATTTAATAAGTAACTCTTATAAAAGTTCAAAACCTAACCCAATATTTTTTAAAAAATAAGAATATCATACGTAACACATGTTCTGTAAATGCTATACAATGTATTCCCATTTTGTTGTTGTTGTTGTTCGGTGCCGTCGAGTCGGTATCCGACTCATAGCGACCCTCAGAGGGTTTTCAATGGCTGAGTGCTTCGGGATTGCCTTGGGAGTGGATTGCCAGGTCCTTCTCCCATTTTTGATGTGCTGGGAATTGAACTCGGGACCTCAGAGACTGCAGCGCAGCGCTCTACCCACTGAGCTAAATGCCAGCCCCCATATTCCCATTTGGAAAAATAATTTCCACATACTATACTAAAGGCTTATAATTATAGCACATATTTGCACAATTCCACTTTTAAAGAATCTTTATATTTCAAATGAAAAGATTGCAAATTCATATGATCCTTTTATACACACAAGTAGTCATCTTTTTAAAAAAATCAATTTTGGACTTAAAAAAATTCTTGTCGGTTTTAATTTTTGTTCAGTAAACCACTCTATCTGCATGGAAGTTATTCCTTCCTTCTGGCTGGCCTATGAACCCTGTGTGGAGCCTTTCTGGATAGGGCAGACAGGATTAAGTTAAATTTTCTTTTCTCCATGGTGTATCTCCTCTTTCCCACCTTCGCATGGACATCATTGTGAAGGCATTCCTGAGTGTTTTCAAAAAGGATAGGCTGTAAGTCCTTGAGGCAGGGAACCCAGGACTGTGCTTGGCACATTCATAGAGCTCAAACATGACTGGGGTGACAAGTTGGATGAACTCAGGCTTTCCTCAGGAGAGTAAATAACTCTTGCTATAGAAGGGAAGTGCCTGCAGCTGTACCACTGTAGCATCTGATCCCATCAGATCTCAGAAGCTAAGCAGGGTTGGGCCTGGTTAGTACTTTAATAGTAGACTCCCTGGGAACACGAGGTGCTGTAGGCTTGGGAGAAGGGCCCGGCAGCCCACTCCCAAAAATCAATCTGCCATTGAAAATGCTATGAATAGCAGAGAAGCACAATAGTGTTTAATCTGTTGTATGTAGGGTGGCTATGAGTCAGACACCAACTTGAGAGTCCCTAACAACAACATTGAAAGGATGCTGAGGACCATTAGCAGTCCTTGCAAATTTGATATTATGTTAACTGGGTAGATATAAAGCCCATTGCTCCTGAAAAACTATTTCTGAGTGACTGTACAGGTTGTCTGCAATGGACATCACAGTTAAAATAAGAGTGTAGCACAGATGACATTGCCACGCAGGAAAGGGCCCGAGGGACAATCTCTTTGGATGTTCTAGAGCTGTGAACCCAGCAGCTGCTGAGGCAGACCGGTGGATAAAAACAAAACCACACCTGCGAAAGTTATAAGGCAACTCCTACACACATCTACATTTTTACTTATTTCCTAATTAATTAATTGATTTTGAGACAGGGTTTCCCCATGTAGTGGAGGCTAACCTCAAACTTGGAATCCTCCTGCCTCAGCCTCCTGAGTGCTGGAATCTCAGGCATGCACCACTCCACTCAGCAAGAAACTAGAGAATTTCTGTGAAGTGTTGTTTTTACTCTTGTCAGGTTATTTCTTTGAATAGAAAATCCTTATAAACTCCACAGAGATAATTGCTCCTTTGAAATCACTGGAGTGTCACATGACCACATGACCATTATTTTTGGAAGGAAAGAAAATCCATGCTGTGGATGTCCTAAACATGAACCTGGTTTCTGCCCCTCATCATGACAATCAGGAAACAGTCCAAGAAAGACCACATCATGCTGAGGCCAACCAGACCTTTGTGGGAGACTCTGAGCTCAGCCCATCTAGGTCAGCTGTTCTGTAGGCACCCTCCATACTCCAGGGAGGTGTTAAGAGAGAGTTTTACGTACAGAATTTGCATAAAAATTATCCATTGTCAAAGTGATTTGCCATTCCTTGAGTCAATTTTATTTTTGTGTTGGGACCAATAAAGTTGCCAATTTCCTTTTGAAGAAAATAAACACAGTGGTGCTCCTTTCAAACACATGATTTCTTGACCTTGAGATGGATGAGTTTTATGACCCAATTGTGGATCCAAACAAAAGGTACAAAAGGGAGGAAGATGTAACAAAAGGTACAAAATGGGGAGATCATTACAGAGCACATCCAGCTCCAGGAGATTTGTTGTTTTGTTTTGTTGCTTTTAAAAGATGCAGGATGATTTAGATCAAAGTGCACAGATCAGGGCCCCTGGAGAGTTGCCTCAGGTTCCATCTTTGCTGTGAAGTTTGAAGCCTCAATTTCTAGAGGAACAAAAACTTGCATCAAGTTTTTGCTTGCATTTGACCCTCAGGTTCAAATATTTGCTTTGGCAATAGTTTGAATAGCTGGGTGGTAGAATCTAGAGCCAGCAGCCTGGGGGTTGCCTGATGATCTCTACCATGTATTAACCTACAAGCTATCTGAATTTGCTCTCCTCCAAAAAAATAAACTACTCTCGATTTCCCAATCTGTTAAATGGAAACAATAACGTATATCCACATCGGGGTGTTTGTGGAGATTGAGTGAATGTTTAGACATCTTTGGCACTAGTATAAATACCCTATGCCTGCAGCCATAGCACTGTGGCATCCGATCCCATCAGATCTTGGAAGCTAAGCAGAGTCGGGCCTGGTTAGTACTTGGATGGGAGACCACCTGGGAACAACAGATACTGTAGACTTGGGAGAAGGACCCGGCAACCCACTGCCCCCCCAAAAAAAATCCAACATGGAAAACCCTATGAATATCAGGAAGCACTGACAATAGTGTTTCGCTTTTGTACATAGGTTCGCTATGAGTCAGACACTGACTCATGGCACCTAACAACAACAATACCCTATACATATTCACAATGGATATTTTAATTATTATTATTTTGTCTTCATCAAGGAAAGTTAAACAAACGCCCTTCACAATGAGGGGGAAATGCAGGTAGAATGGTTGCACAAGTGTCCCGGTAAGCAAGGACTGGAGTAGCAAGGTCATTGGGAGGGGCTTGAGTTTTATGATAGATGATCACTAGAGACATAAATGTCCCTGGAATTCTGAACAGGATTCCCCAGATGTGATCCTTTTCCCAGTGAAATCACTGTTTTCCAGGTAAACTAGTGGGGCCCCCATTCTGTGGAAGCGCTGTATATGAAGTCTCCCCCTCTCTCTCTCTCTCTCTCTCTCTCTTTTTTTTTTTTTTTTTTTTTTAGTGTGGTAGGAGCCTGAAATAAGCATTTCAATTAGATTCATTAAGACAGTTATTACTTGGTAATTGAATAGCAACAGATTGCAAAGGAACACTTATTGAGGTCTAATAAGTATGTAGGAGAGAAATCTTCTCCTTCTGTAATTCCATCAGCTATAAACCAGTGTAATTAGATTCTTACTAACACATTCAAATTGAAGGGAATGTTGAGGCATATAATTGGCACTTAGGCAGGTACCTGTATTGCGTTAGGGCGCTTCCCATTTACATACTTATTAAGTGTCAGTTTAAACTGTTGAATAATTGAGACTAGTGGACAAGTAGTAGGTCAAGTGGTTAAGCAAGAATTAAATTCTTAAACATGTTAATAAATTAAGGAAAGATATATTTTAAAATATAAAATGCTACTTTATTGTGTCCGTAACTTTGCATCAATACACATAGTATTTCAAGGCTTCTCAGGAACAGGCTTGAGTCTCTGAATTGATTTCCTCAAGGATAACACCGCATCCATTCGTTCGTTCCTTCATTGATTCATTTGCAATCATCTTTTGAGCAACTACAACTTGCAAAAAAGCATGCTGTTTTCCATTAGTTGGATAATGTAGATAAGAGAGGTACACAAGAAAAACCCATAGCCGGTTACACAATCTAAGTGTGCTGGTAGAGTTAAGAGAGAAAAAAATTTTCCTTTCATATTCTCTGTTTGGTGGGATACATTTCTTTATAAAATTTCAATTTCTTCCAGTAATACAGCTACATACTTACACCTCTAAAACTAAAGCACCAACTTTAGATGCAGAACCTTATTTTTTATTTTACTTTCAATGTGAAAAGACTACCAGGTGCTATGTGTCTAGCAGGGGCTGAGGTTACCTGAGTTAGTAGAGTGCTGCTCTGTGCACTCTGAGGCCCTGGGTTCAATCTCCAGCACCGCAAAAATGGGAGAAGGACCTGGCAACCCACTCCGGAAACAATCAGCCACTGAAAATCCCAGGAAAGTCTTTAAGAATCAGATCAGACTCAACAGCACCTAACAATAACAACAACAACACGGGTATACCAAGCAATATCAAATACTTATAAAACCTCAGATGACTTTTTATAATGAAAATATTTCTAGTTTCTTGAGAATTTACCTTTAGTAGTGGAGTGATATTAATAAGCAAGCACAATTCAGATATTCTAATTTGTCTTTTGTTGAAAAAAAATATGTATATATATATATATATATATATAAAATAAGATTCTACCCAAATCTAGTCATATGGAAAATTCATAGGGAAAGATAAGAAAACAAAAACTAAACTCTGCACATGTGTGATTGTTGTGAATGATTAGGACTGCAGTCTATAAGGCGGAGGGCTCATTTCATTGATGACTGGTTCATAAAAGTATTGTTTTTGTTACAATAGGCCCTAGGAAGCAAAGAAAAGCCAAGGACCAATACTATACCTTCTCCGATACACCAAAAAGTAGGCCCAGACTATATCTATTTTTGAGGTATTCTAATAAGTAAGCCTTACCAGAATGTGTCCAGGTTACTAACTGTTATTACTGTTTGAATATTTTTTCTCTCTCCTCTCTTTTTTAGTTTCCTACTTACCTAGGAGAGGACAGAGAGGGAGAGAAACATGTCTTCTTTACTATTCTGGCACCATTTTGATTTTTGTCTCAAAGCCCTGGTAACCGTCACCTCCTTATATTTATAAATCCAACTCCTTATCTAGCAGACCAACCTCTTCCTTCTCCCTCTTTGTCAGAGCTGCTATTGTCTCCCTTCTATTTCATGCACACTATCACAAGGCTACATCTGACATTACCCTTTTCTCCTGTCACTAAGAAATGAATGGCACTAAGCCTTGTCACTTTCCTCTGCGGCATCTCTAAAGCGCCATCTCAGCTCTCCATGTCTTTCAAACCTTTTCCCATGTTTTATCCTGTATGAAGACATAAAACAAGCCGATGTGACAACCAGAGGGACTTATCTTGAATATCAGGGAGAGTTTCTGGACCGTGAAACATTGAAAAAGGTCCCCAAGCTGGACTGTTGTGATGTTTAAGAATGACAGACTTTGAACAGGAGTACTCTTAAATCTTCTAAAACTTGGCTTCACTGATTTGCTTATTTAGTATCATTCTTCTCTCCCCACCCCGATCCTTTCTCCAGTTTTATACTTGCCTTTATTATTTCTCCCTCAACCAAGTAAATGCATTTCTGTACTGTTGCTAACTTAGAATTCTTAACAAATTCCCATGAATATCTTGATGTGTCAAGAAAAACAGTCTCTTCCTCTGCCTCACACCACGGTCAACACAGAGATCTTCTGTGACCTCAAAAGGTGTGGGGATTTCTCCCTTCCAGGGAGCAAGTGATTCTACAATGGGTGTTAGGTGGGTGTCCTCTCATTTAATTCAGGTCTGATGCTACCTATCTGGAGATAGCAACAGACTGTACAGGTTGAGGACACAGTTCCCAAAACTGCCTCCACGTCAGACTCCATCACAAATCCACTGTCCCCAATATGCCAATTGAAGGTGCAAGTAATGATGAAAAGCAGAGAAGGGAGATTTAATCAACATACACATCGGGAAGAGGAATAGGAAAAGGCCCCCCTCCACCCCAAGTCCATCTTCAGGGAATTTACATGAGCTTTTAGTTAAGTAGAAGAAATTCTGGGGCAGGGACCAGAGGTGTGCATAATTAAGCAGTCCTGATGAGTGTGTGATCTCAGGTCTGGTTCTGCAGGGTGGTTTCAGGAAGGTTATGTTACTCCTGGGGGGTTATTTGCAGCCCCTTGTCAAACACATGCTTATCAGTTAAACTTCCCTGGATCCAAAGTGGGTACAGGTTTAGGACAAGGAGTGGAGCCCTCCAGATCCCTCTGGAGAATCTGGTACAGGACACTTGTGGGTGCAAGTGAGGAGTTAATGCTTTTAAGCAAAGGTAGCTCATAAGTGCCTGTTGCACTATGAGAGCCTCCAGTGGGTCTGGTTACCCTCTTCTTCCCTCTCTCCAGGGTGGAATATTGATAGCTTTGTTACCATTATAATAGGCCTAGAGGTATAGCTTTGATTATTTTCTTGCCATGGCTGCAGAGCCAAGGTCCCCTGAAGTCAATCTAGGTGTTCTGTATCAAGATGGCCAGCGTGGTAATCATCAGGTCCCACCTATGTCCAGTCCTTGGCCAGTCCAGAGAAATCAGCTACACAACATGTACATAGGTCACAAAGAAGCGAAGGCATGTGTTTTGGCTGTCATGTGGCCCATAATCTTGAATTTTGTTCGTGAGATTCTCAGAAAAGTACACATTTATAGATAAGAAAAGGAGAACGGTTAACCTTAAAGGTCACTTACATTTTGACCTTAAGCCTGACTCATCACTATTTTAACATTTTTGTTTGAAATATCTCTCAAACAAAAGAATATTGTCTCTATGTGAACAATCTTCACAGTGATTTTTTTGTTTGTTTGTTGTGTTGAAATTCTTGACTCTCAGCCAGCAAGAGACTTAAACCAGATCCCAGGGTAAGGGTTCTTTTCCTTTCCCATGCCCCCTTAATTTCCCTTACCTTTCTATCTTGCCTCAGTTTAGAGAATAAATGATATGGCTGGGCCTAATTTTTCTATAATTTTAAACAAGTCCTATCTAACCCATTCAATTCTTCCTTGTTGTTGTTAGGTGCTGTCAAGTCGGTATCCGACTCATAGCGACCCTCAGAGGGTTTTCAATGGCTGAGTGCTTCGGGATTGCCTTGGGAGTGGATTGCCAGGCCCTTCTCCCATTTTTGCGGTGCTGGGAATTAAACTCGGGACCTCAGAGACTGCAGCGCAGCGCTCTACCCACTGAGCTAAATCCCAGCCCCAATTCTTCCTTAGTCTAATTTAATTCTTCCTTAGTCTAATTTAATTTCTTCTTGGGCTTTTGGCAAGTATGCTACCACCCAGTGTGAGGCTATCAGAAAATAATTAAAGTCTCCCCGATAAATGGGACATGGTAACCTTGACACATCAAATTTCTAAACCCGTGTTGCTTTTATTGAGCTAAGAAAAGGTCTTTTTTGGTGCCTGGATCAAATAAAAAGGCCATTTGGGGATCTAAGATCCAGTAAGCTCTCCCCTGCTGTACACCACACCTAAATGCAGCTGATCACTGCTCACAAACATCAATGCCAAAATGAGTGTAGAAGCCTCCCACCTACTTCATTTTGTCAGCAGGTGATGATTAGACTGTTGCTTGCTGCTCTATAAACAGTCAAATGCATCCCTTAGAATAGAAACAACTATGCATCACCAAACATCATGTGGATGCCCCCAGGTTCTTACATCAATGTACACCCTGGGAACAGACTGAAAAGGTGTTCGGGGCATCTCACTCTGAGTTGGGGCAGTGTACTCAGTTAACCATAGATCCCAGCCAGGAGTGCTAATTTTACCTGGGTAAGAAAAGAGAAAATGAGTAGGAAATGGCTTGAACAGGCACTAATATTTGGAAAAGTTTTGAATTTATATACTAAAATGCAGCACGGAGTTCAAGATGTGAGCATTGAGGGAAGAGAAACAATGATTACAAAAAAAATGAAGAATTAACCATAGTTATTCATGCTCTTTCTGTTTTTTAATATTTCCTTCTTCCATGTAAGAAGAAAAATTTTGAAAAGATTTACTCTTTCTTCCTACTTAATCTTTATCTCCTAATTTTTTTTTTAACTTTGAAATAACAGTCATAACAACTGGTAAATCTCATGTTACAGGGTGTCCCGGGTGGGCACACAATAGGGTCTATTATTTTGAGTGTGTCCCTGCCTTTGTAGTAATTATGTTTAGTAAAGGAAAACTTGAAGCTTATCTAGTATTCCCTAATGGTCTCATGGAAACTATACTTCCAATGTCCCAGGGGATTGTAACCCAAGGGAGTCCAATGAGCGGGGATTGATGAGGAATAAGGCTGAGGTTTTGAAAGAGAATAAGGGTCCTGGATACAGTTTGGAGGCTCCTGTAGACTTCGTCCTTACCCAGTACTCTAGGAATCCACTGCTATACAACTGAGTATCCAAAAACATGATGCCAAACAAACACTTTGTATAGGCCAAAAATTGGTTGCCTTTATATGGGTCAAGAATTGATTTCCCTACATTGTGTGGAAGTGGCTGGGATCACTCCGTGATACTCAGCTGGTAAGGAGGCCTAGCTGGAGGCTCCAAAGGACTCAAGCCTGGGCAAGGATGACCAGAAGGATGGACTTGGCTGGGCCCTCTTGCTATCTGCGTAGCTGCAGGCATCTCCACATTGTTTCTTAGGCAGGAATAGTGGGGCTTCTTCGACAGCAGCACAGCCAGTCTGGAGGCCAGGCCCAGATGTGGCAGAGATTCACTCCCCACCATCACTGTTTGTATTGGTTTAGTCTTTATGAGTACTGCCCAGCTCAGATTCACAGGGAGCACCAATAGGTCAATAGGCCCCATGTCTCCACGGGAAGCTTGCCAAAGAACTTGCCATCATCCCTAATCTGCCATATCCATCTGCCCTGGCAGTGTGTGTGTGTGTGTGTGTGTGTGTGTGTGTGTGTGTGTGTGTGTGTTGAAATATACATGAGGTGTGATTATAAGATATAGTGAATCCCTAAATAATAAAAAAAATTATTAGAGTAAAAGACATATTGCCATTAATACCCCTCTAAATACTTCCTTTAATAGAATCCCATCATTCTGGCCACTTTCTGAAGCAGTTGTGGAAGTCCTCCTTCACGTCTTTAGTTGTGCTGTTGTGGCTGTCTCAATGTCCTGAACTGATTAAAAACATTTAGCTCTTATAGTCATTTTGTCTTCTGAGGAAGAGGCAGAAGTCACATGGTACCAGAGACAGTGAATAAGGTGGGTGAGGACCCATCGTAACGTTTTTATCTGACAGAACTCCATACCAAGAAGCAATGTGTGACATGTCATGAGCATTGTCATGAATGGAGCATGAAACTAAGACACTCATGAAAGAGGACAGCCAGAGCTGCTTCAGAGTGTGGCCAGAACCACGGAACAAGTGTGCTGGAAGCCAGCTGGAGTATTTTGAGAGGGATTAATAGCAATGTGTCACTTACTGTAATAAATTAAAGAAAAAGAAAAACGTAAAGATTCACTGCATTTTTCTATCACACCCAGTATCTCTAAATAACCTGAGGGCTGCTCATGCAATCTTGTTCTGGGAACCTTATTCTCTTTCCAAGCTGAAAATGAAATTATTCTCTTCCTTTTGATTCAAAAGGATTGCCCTAAGCAAGGCAAGCAAATTTTTACCCTTGGAATTGTATCTCCAAGGTTCAGCCAGCTTGTGAGTGCCAGATCTAGGCTCACGCCCACCAACAGAGGAGAAGGAAAAAGCTGGATCACTAATAGCTAACGCTCAAGGCGGGTTTCTACAGGAAGTCTGCCTTCCACGCTCTGTCCTGCCAGCCCCACTCACCTCTCCTGACTTTGTAAGATGGGTAATAAGGCTCTCTGGCATCTGGGACTGAAGCAGGGCTCCTGAGTCACCAACTTTGAGAAGAGCTGGTTTTCAATCCCCCCAAGGCTTCAAGCAACAACCACACAGACAGGAGGCACATTCTGGAGCCAGAACCTTCTCTCCTCAGAAACATCACGGTGGGCTGCAGAGTCTCTGTGAAATGCGGAGGGCAGGACTGGGCAGCAAAAGAGAGGAGCCAGAAGGAAACCAATTGCCCTGGGGTGGAGCGGGTTAGGGTACCCAGCTAAATCTAACCCACAGGGATTCGGGTATTTAACCCCATCTGTGCTTCCTGGCTGGTGGAATCTGAGATGGGCAGGTTGCATAGATATGATTTTTATTTACTTTGGTGAAAGAACAGTTAAAACATCAGCTTCTGCTGCTGGGTAGCAAAAGGCGAGCTGAGCACAACAGGACGATGATGCAAATAATCTCCTTTATTCTGCTCCATCTACCTGATTTCAGTTACACAGCTCGTGTTTCAGTCCCAGCAGGGACTGGGAGTAGGCATTCCTCCAGTTACAAGCCTTCCCCACAGGTCTCAGGGGCGGCCATAAAACGGTCCTGCTGCTTACTATAAACTGGGGCTGAGAAACCCTAGAATTCTTTTTCCCCCTGGGTTATAAGTGCTTAAATTGTAAACCTGAAACTTGAAAGGAATGGAAATTCTTAGTGGAAACATCATTTGTAATCATCTCTTGCTAGTGCCCTCTTTTGGTTTATTTCTCTGATATATGAATGCCATATTTCACTGTAAATGGTACTTTCATGAAGGGGAGAAATTATTAAAGAAAGAGAAGCCATTTGAAAGAGAAGCTTGTTTTAAACTTCAGTTTGAATTGTGGGGTGACTCACTGTTCCTTAAGGAGGTAAAACTTTTAATAACATTTGTTGCAAATTTCCAGTGCACTTGAGGCCATGGTAGGGTTCTTTTCTTCTTTTATTTCCTTCCTCTTTTTAAAGAGAGGACAAGGTATAGCGCAGCTGCCAGAAATGCCTGCTACAACATGTGGATATCGAACCCATGAGAGAGTGGCAAAGTCTGTGGAGGGAGGTGATCGGTTCTTTTGGTGGCAGGAAATGTGGGAAGACATCAAAGACCTGAGTAGGGTCTTAAAGTATGGCACAGAGACAAGGTATTGAAACAGACAACAGAAAGCAAGAGACTGTAATGGATCAGATAAGATATAAGCATGCCCCAAACTCAATGATTGAATGCAAAAACTTGACCTCACTGAGTGTGGCAAGGTATAAAGCCAATGGAACTCTTACAGACTATAGTGGAAATATAAATTGGTACAAACATTTGAAAAACAATTTTAGAGTTTTCATTTCAAAAGTTAAACCTTCCACGTCTAGGTATTTATCCAAGAAAAATGAAACAACACAGAGATTTGAACACAGATCCTCATAGCTGCTTTGCTTATAATAGCCACCAACTAGAAATAACCCAAATGTCCATCAATACGTGATTGCACAAACAGAATGTGGCATATCCGTGTAATGGAATATTACTCAGAAATAAAAAAGAATGAATTACTGATACATAAAACAACATGGCTATGTCTCAACATAATCATGTTCAATGAAAGAAACCAGAAAATGAAGAGAATATACTGACTGGTTCCTTTTACACAAATTGGAGAATATACAAAGTTATCTATAGTAAAAGCAGATCAGTGTTTGCCTGCAACTGTGAAAGAGGAACAGATGGAATTATAAACATGCACAATGAGACTTTCGGAGGTGATGAATATGGCCCTCATCTTGAGTATGGTGGTAGTTTTTCAGTTGTATGTTGTTGTGTGCCATTGAGTCAGGTCCAACTCATAGCAACCTTCATAGGGTTTTCAATGGCTGATTGTTTCAGGATTGCCTTGGGAGTGGATTGCCATGTCCTTCTCCCATTTTTGTGGTGCTGGGAATTGAACTCGGGACCTCAGAGACTGCAGAGCAGTGCTCTACCAACTAAGCTAAATCCCAGATATATATGCTAAAAATGCATCAAGTTTTATACTTCAAATATGTGACATGGAGTGCTAGGTTTACCTCAATAAAGCTGTTAATTTTAATATTTACCTGGCAGATGGACATAAATGTTAAATTTTTGAAGCTTGGGCAAGAAATATTGGAGACAGAAGAATGAATGTTTTAATTATTCTTAAGATCATTGGTATACATGAGTTTAAATGAGGAAAAGGAAAATAGAGTCCTGTGTGAATACAGACACTAGGGGACAGGTAAGGCGGAAAACCCGTGAAAAAGTACAAAAGATGACGAGGCAAATTACACTCAGACAGACATCCCATAAACCCTTTTATAAACATGCCATGTTGCCCTGGTGTGACCTTAAGCCACCACCTTACCCTCCTCTTTTTTTGTGATGCTGGGAATCAAGCCCAGGTCTTTGCATTATTTGCTGGGCACATACTCTACCACTGATCTAGAGTCCCAGCTCCTCGGAGCCACCCTCCTGAATGACAGAAGAGCCCATGGAGACCTCACTTCTCTCAGCTACTGCCCTCTGACATGTTTACAGAGGGACACCTGCAATCACCTTCCTAAATAAGGGGGCAGAGAGACTTCCACTGTCAAGCTTAATGTACCCCTTTGAAGCCACAGACCCCAGATATGACTGAAGAATTCAAAGAGCCTCCCAGGCTCTCTTGTCTCTCCTCAGGCAGAGGATGCCGGCAAAGGGATAGGCCAGAAGCCAGCATAATGGGTTCTGCCCCAGCACTGAGATGGGAGACTGACTGCAGTGGAACAAGAAAGATCCATGTCGTAGAATCCTGTGGACAAAGCATGGTCTGCAGACCAACAGTGCTGGCAAGACTAGGGACTTCTTAGCAATCAATGTTGGTGTTGTTTTTAGGTGCTGTCGAGTCAGTATCCGACTTATGGTGACCCTACATACAATGGGTGAAACACTACTGTTAGTGCTTCTTTACCATTCATAGGGTTTTCAATGGCAGATTGATTTTTGGGAGTGGGTTGCCGGGTCCATCTCCCAAGCCTACAGCATCTGGTGTTCCCAGGTGGTCTCTCATCGAAGTACTAACCAGGCCCAACCCTGCTCAGCTTCCGAGATCTAACGGGATTGGATGCCACAGGGCTACAGCTGTAGGCTTCTTAGCAACCATAGAAGTATGAAAAATCACCTGGCCAATGCTGGACTCTGATGGGAGTGGTCTGAGGGGAGCCCTTGAGAGCTGCATTTCTCCCTGGTGATGCTGCTGCAGGGTTTGAGGGCACCACAAGCAGGGTTCTGTTAACATTAGAACCGAGCACTCTTTGTGTTCCCAAGCAAGTGCTTCACACATTGGAAAATATAAGTAGGTACTCTCGTGAAATCTATGTCATTCTAGGGACTAAGAATATTGGAACCAACAAAGGAAGAGATGGACAGAAGGACCAGTGGATGGAAAGTAAAGAATTAGTAGTAATTATTCTGGATCCTGTTGTTTGTGCATAAATCTTGGAGCACCTGTCTTCTTGTGGTCCATTCTACAATCTCTTAGGGGGCTCTGTATTTTTTATCTTATTGTTCTTTATTATCATTGTCATTATTATAGCAATGTGGTGATTGGGATACACAATTGTAGGGAGGGGTTAGCAAGACAGCTTCTCTAGTTACTACATGTGTGACCTTAGACAAGTTACTTAACCCCTCTGAGCTTCAGCTTTCCTATTGGAAAATGGCAATAATAATTATGCTTACCTCACTGAGTTATTGAGGGAATGAAGTGAATAGAGAGAGCATGAGGTTAAACAGTAATGATCTATGCAGGTGTTAATTGTTGCTACTGCTATTACCAAGTATACTAGACGGACGTGCCTGCCCTGGAGTGGGCTTAAATGCCTTTTTCATAAACAGTAGTAGGAAATTGAGTCCCTGATGTTAAAATGTGAATTCTTGACATAGGTCATAATGGGAAATTACTGGAATAACTGAAATTTTTCCAAATTAGGTAACTACTACTAAGGACTTTGAGTGTTTCTAAGAATAATAACCTGAGAAGTTGGACTTTATGAAGAGGAGCGCAACATCAGGATTGGAAGAAGACTCACTAACAGTCTGCGTTATGCAAATGACACAACTCTGCTTGCTGAAAGTGAAGAGGATTTGAAGCATTTACTGATGAAGATCAAAGAGCACAGCCTTTAATAAGGATTGTGCCTCAACATCAGCAAAACAAAAATCTTTATGACTAGGTCGGTACACAGCTTCATGATAAATGGAGAAAAGAGAGAGGTTGTCCAAGATTTTGCTTTGCTTGTTCCAACAATCAACATCCATGAAAGCAGCAGTCAAGAAATCAAAAGACACATTGCACTGGGAAAAGCTGTTGCAAAAGACCTCTGGAAAGTAAAGATGTCACACTGAAGACAAAGGTGTGCCCAACTCATGCCATGGTATTTTCAGTCACATCATATGGTTGTGAAAGCTGGACAGTGAATAAGAGAGACAGGAGAAGAATTGATGCTTTTGAATTCTGGTGCTGGAGACGAATATTGAATATCCCATGAACTGCCAAAAGAACCAATAGATCTGTCCTAGAGGAAGTGCAACCAGAGTGCTCCTTGGAAGCAGGGATGGCTAAACTGCATCATATTCTGGACATGTTGTCAGGAGGGACCTTCCCTGGGGAAGGACATCGTATTTGGGAGAGTGGCGGGTCAGCGAAACAAAGGAAGGTTCTCAACTAGATGGATTGACGCAGTGGCTGCAACAGTTGGCTTAAACATAAATAAGATTGTGTGCCTGGTATAGAATTGAGGTGTGTTTTGTTCTATTGTACACGGGTGTCTATGAGTTGGATCCAGCTAGACGGCTGCTAACAGTAAGAATAAATACACATGCCATGAAGGGCTCTGGAAAAGGATCTGTCTGAACATGACTGGCCTGACTTTACTTTCTTTACCTCAGGAACTGATGAAGCCACAGTTGGCCTCTGTTGATGTTGCCAAATAGCCACGGCATGGTTCTGTGCTGAGTTCAAGGGACTCGCTTGATTGTGAGCTCCTGGGTCATGCTGTTAATTCAGATAAAAATAAGTGACGCTATCAGAAGAGGGTAGAGGAGATATTTATAAGCTGACAAGAAAGCAGAAACTCTCAATTATAGAGATTCCACATCTTCTCTTTATTGCTTATGAAGTTCGGAAGAAGAGAGAGGAAGGCCAAGGAACTGAGATCTGATTAAAAGTACTCTGAATCCCTTCTGGCTACTATTTCCCATGTAAATTTCATAATAACATAATGGGTTAGTTAAAAATTCGTTTTTCTGGAATTGAAGAGATGGAAGCTTAGAGAGGTTCAATTGCATGTTTGCCTAAGCTCGCACAGCTCATAAATGATGGAGCTGAGATTGAAACCCAGGTCTGGCCTGACTCCAAAGCCCACACTCTTTGAGTCACATCTTGCTGCTTCCTGAGAGAGATGCCAGTTTGGGAGATGAACAGTCACTCTATAACTATAGGTCTCTAAAGCTTAAATTAAGGCAGCTGCTCTCACACATGAGCCAGCATCAGAATCAACAGGAGGGCTTTTTAAAACACAGATTGCTGGGCCCACTCCCAGAGTCTCTGATTCAGTCCCTGGGACCAGAGAGTTTGCCTTTCTAACAAGCTCCCTGGTGATCTTGATGCTGCTGGTCTAAGGACCACACTTTCAGAACCATTGTCTTATGGTGGTGGTGGTTGTTAGGTGCCATCGAGTCGTGTCCCACTCATAGCAACCCTTTAGAGTTTCCAATGGCTGATTATTTTGGGATTGCCTTGGGAGTGGATTGCCATGTCCTTCTCCCACTGTCTTAGAGTTGTGGTTCTCAAATTTGACCATACATGCGAATCACGTAGGGAGTTTATTTACTAATTTTTAAACATTTATTTGTTTTTCTTTTATGCTAAATTTATTCCTGTTTACAGTCATACCACCCTGGCATCTGATCTCGCCAGGACTCAAAAGCTAAGCAAGGTTGAGCTTGGTTAGTCCTTGCATAGGAGACTGCCTGGGAATACTGGGTGCTGTCAGCTTGGGAGAAGGACCCAGCAGCCCACTCCCAAAAAACAATCAACCATCAAAAACCCTATGAATAGTAGAGAAGCACTGTCATAGTGCTGGGCATGGCACAGGGTTGAGGAGTGTTTTGTTCTCTTGCACATAGGGTCACCATGAGTCAGACTTGACTCAATGGCACCTAAAAACAACAACAAGAAGTTTATTCCTGTGCCAAAACTTTTTGTTCCTTCAGTTTCTTCTGTGCAACCTCCTCTTCTGGCTTAGGAACAATCTGCCCCTTTTCTGTGAGGATCATCTCAGTGTGGCAGGGAAAGCTCCTGTATGGGTCCATCAGATCGTGAGCTCTGTAAATTCTGTAATGCATCCTGGGCACTTCGTTCACCACGATGTGTTCAATGACCAGAGAATCTACACCAGAATTACTCTCAGCATCTTAACATATATGCAGCAAAAATTCAACACTCTTTTCCAGCCACTGACCCTGTGGCCAGCCGCATTGTTTGACCTGGGCACCCCTACCAATGCCACCATTAGTGCCAGAATGGCACACATTGCTTCTTTAAAGTGGCATTTTTCAGATGCTCAGTGGCTTTTCAGATATGCATATCCTCGATGTCCTGGTCAGTCTCTCGGGTATTCTTAAAGTGAACACAAGATTTGAACTTCTTGATTTGTATGATTTTGTGGGCTTTCCTGGGTCAAGAGAGAAGCAAATCATTTTCACAGGTCACTCCAGGCCACTTATGAAAGCCACTAGGGGAGTTTAAAAATCCTAATGCCCAGGCTGCACTCCATATCAATTACATTGGGGATAGGGCCAAGGCATCAGTGTTTAAAAAAAAAAAAAAAGGCTGGGCATGGTGGCGCATGCCTGTAATCCCAGCGGCTCGGGAGGCGGAGGCGGGAGGATCGCAAGTTCGAGACCAGAGGCAGTCTGCGTAATTTAGTGAGACCCTGTCTCAAAAAAAAGTAAAAAAAAAGGGCTGAGGTGTAGCTCAGTGGTCCAGCACTTGCAGAGCATGCAGGTGCGAGGCCCTGGGTTCAACCCCCAGTACCACAAA
>VMDO01004352.1:29333-127050 GCA_007922755.1 Pedetes capensis | reverse complement strand
TATAAAATGCAAAGATTTTTTTCCCATTCAGTGGGGGTTTCCTTGACTCTGTTAATTGTTTCTTTTGCTGTGCAGAACCTTTTAATTTCATGTAATCCCATTTATCTATTCTTGTTGCAATTTCTTGAGCAATTGGAGTCCTATTAAGGAAATACTTTCCTATGCCTATATGATGGAGTGTATTGCCTATCTTGTCTTCTATAAGTTTTAAAGTTTCTGGTTTTATGTTGAGATCTTTTATCCATTTTGAGTTAACTCTCGTGTATATTGAGAGATGTGGGTCAGCTTTCATTTTTCTGCATGTGGATGACCATGTTTCCCAGCACCATTTGTTGAAGAGGCTGTCCTTTTTCCAGTTTACTTGCTTTGCTCCTTTGTCAAAAATCAGGTGGCTATAGGTGTGTTAAGGTATTTCTGGGTCTTCTATTCTGTTCCAGATGTCTTCGGGCCTATTTTTGTGCCAGTACCAAGCTGTTTTTGCAACCACTGCCCTGTAGTATAGCTTGAAGTCAGGGATTGTGATTCCACCTGCATTAGTTTTGCAGCTTAAAAGTGTTTTGGCTATATGTCGTCTTTTGTGGTTCCATATGAATTTCTGGATCATTTTTTCTATTTCTGTAAAGTCAGTCAGTGGAATTTTAATGGGTATTGCATTAAATCTATAGATTGCTTTTGGTAGTATAGCCATTTTTACTATATTAATTCTCCCTATCCAGGAGCAGGGGAGGTCTTTCCATTTTTCAGTGTCCACTGCTATTTCTTTCTTTAATGTTTTGAAATTTTCCTTGTAGAGATCTGAAGGGTCTTTGGTTAGATTGATTCCAAGGTATTTAATTTTCTGATGGGCTATCATGAATGGTATTTTTCCTGAAATTTCCTTCTCTTCTTGTTTGGAATTGGTGTAAAGAAAAGCTATTGATTTTTTTGTGTTAATTTTGTAGCCTGCGATTTTGCTGAAGGAGTTAATTAGTTCTAGCAGTTTTCTGGTTGAGGTTTTGGGGTCTTTCAGGTATAAGATCATATCGTCTGCAAATAAGGATAATTTGACCTCTTCCTTGCCAATCTGTATCCCTTTGATTTCTTTCTCTTGTCTGATTGCCTTGGCCAGGACTTCAATTACGATGTTAAATAGAATCGGAGAGAGAAGACATCCTTGTCTTGTTCCAGATCTAAGAGGAAATGGTTTCAGTTTTTCTCCATTTAATATAATGTTGGCTGTAGGTTTGTCATAAATGGCTTTTATGAAATTAAGGTATTTGACTGTTATACCTATCTTCTCCAGCGTTTTTATCATGAAAAGGTGTTGCACTTTGTCAAAGGCCTTTTCAGCATCAATTGAGATGATCATGTGGTTTTTGTCTGCCAGTTTCTTGATATGCTGGATTACATTAATTGATTTCCGTATATTAAACCAGCCTTGCATCTGTGGTATAAATCCCACTTGGTCATGGTGAATAATCTTTTTCATATGCTGCTGGATTCTGTTTGCCAGAATTTTATTAAATATTTTTGCATCTACATTCATAACCAGGGCTGGGATTTAGCTCAGTGGGTAGAGCACTGCGCTACAGTCTCTGAGGTCCCAAGTTCAATTCCCAGCACCGCAAAAATGGGAGAAGGGCCTGGCAATCCACTCCCAAGGCAATCCAGAAACAGCCATTGAAAACCCTATGAGGGTCGCTATGAGTTGGATACCGACTCGACGGCACCTAACAACAACAACAACAACATTCATAAGGGAGATGGGTCTATAATTCTCTATCTTAGATGAATCTTTTCCTGGTTTAGGTATCAGGGTGATGGTAGCTTCATAGAATGAATTTGGGAGTGTTCCCTCCTTTTCTGTTTTTTGGAATAATTTGAGAAAGACAGGTATATCTTCTTTAAAAGTTTGGTAAAATTCTGCTGTGAATCTATCAGGACCTGGGCTCTTCTTTGTTGGGAGACTTTTAATTACCTTTTCTATTTCTGTATATGTAATGGGCTTGTTTAATTCAGTTATGTCTTCTGGGGTTAGCTTTGGTAGGTCATATGTGTTAATAAATTTGTCCATTTCTTCTGCATTTTCATATTTTTTGGGAATACAGTCTCTTGTAGTAATCCCTGACAATTTTCTGTATTTCGTTGAAGTCGGTGGTTATGGACCCATTGTCTTTCATAATCTGTACTATGTTGAATTTTCCCTTTTTCTTCTTGATGAGGTTAGCCAGAGGGGTGTCTATTTTATTAATCCTTTCAAAGAACCAGCTCTTAGTCTTATTAATTTTTTGAAGTATTGCTTTGGATTCTAATTGAGCTATTTCTCCCTCTATTTTTGTAATTTCCTTTTGGATGGTCCTTTTAGGAATGACTTTTTGTTGGATTTCTAGTGTCTTAAGATGCATCATTAATGACCAGTATTTTGAAGAGAATTCTCGATCCATGCTCTACCACTTGCTTGGCACTCCGCCACTGTGCTAAACCTGTATGAGACACCATGCTTACCATTGATGCTTCTATGTGAAGCAAAGGGTAAATCATCACCTCACATGTCAATTTCAAGCAGTAAGGACCAACTGTGTTTGGTTTTATTTATGTACATATACTGTATGGTTAACATGGCACACAAGAAATTTTCTAGTGATAAAAGGGAAAGGAAGAGGAAAACCATAAGAACAATAAAAATTAAAAAAGAATTTATTGCCAAGTATGTGAGTGGAATACATGTGTCTGTATTACCTACTTAGTGTGGTGCCAGAACCAATAAATAAATTTACTTTATTTTTATGGGGTAGAAAACTTGGCAATTGAACTAATTGGCATTCAACTAGCCCTTCAGAATGGCTTGTGGTTGAGTACAGAGGTACCACCGTATTAGAAAGTAACAGAGCTTTGTTATTGTTGAGTGTCATCAACTCAGATCCAACTCAGAGCGACCCTACCTATAGCAAAATAAAACACTCCCCAAAACTGTGCCATGCACACAATCTTTTTAAAGTTGAGTCCATTATTGCAGTAACTATGTTTCTTCTCATTTTGAGTCATGCTACATTAGCAAAAGGACCTCCCAGGGGCTTTACTCTATTCCCATTATGAAGGCCAACTCTACTTTGAGGAGGCAACTCTTCCTCAGTCATTTCTTCAATAATTTCCAGCCTGGGGGTCTCATTTTCCAGCACTGTATTTGATAGCACTTCTCTGCTATTCATAGAGTTTTCAGTAGCTGATTGTTTCAGGGGCCTGAGGTTTAGCTCAATTGGTAGAGGGCTGTTCCAACCTCTCTGAAGACCAGGGTTCAATCCCCAGCATTGCAAACATGGGAGAAGAACATGGCAATCCACTCCTGAGGCAATCTCTAAACAATCAGCCACTGACGACCCTATAAATAGCAAAAAAGCACTGACATAGTGCTGGGCATAGCACAGTGTTGGGGAGTGTTTCACTCTGTTGTACATAGGGTCATTATAAATTGGACCCAACTAGAGGACACTTAACAACAATTGTTTCTTGAGTAGGCTGCCGAGTCCTTATCCCTAGTCTGTCTTAGTCTGGAAGCTCAGCTAAAACCTGTCCACCAAAAGTGGCACTGCTGGTATCTGAGATACCAATGGCATGGCTTTCAGCCTCACAGCAACACACAAGCCCCTAGAGTACAAGCTGACAGACTCTTGGGGGAGTAGAGCTATACCTAACCCTCATCGGCTAATAACCTATGGGTATTTACTAGTGTTTCCTGTTTGGGTGTGTGTGTGACTATAGAAAAAAACAACTAATTATTTTTGGATCCACTCAATTACTCCCTCAAAAAAAATTCCTGCCCATACTTTCAAACTACTGACTGTGTAAAGCCCGCTTTTTCCCTGGTGCTCAATTTCAGTCCTTAGAGTTACAAGTATAGCTTTTGAGAATAAGGTGTGGCTGATAGAAACATGTGCATCCTATTTTGTCCTGTCTCTTCTTTGAGATTATAACCCCTAAGAGGAATACAATATATCATAGAATAGAGGGATTGCTCTTCAACAACATAGGGCTATTCTACTTGGATTTCAAGTCTAGCAACAGTGTCCTAAGAACGGGATCTTGGGAAAGGTATTGATTGATTGATTGATTGATTGATTGATTTTTTATCTTTCCAAGATTCAGTTTTCTTTTTGTAAAATAGACATGATTGTCAGTAATTTTCAGTGCTATTATAAAAAGTGAGAAGACATATAAGGTCCCTATATATAGCAAGTATCTGGAAAACACTGGTTCACTTTCTCTACTGTTTTTCTCCTCCTCTGTGCCCCTTTGACCCTTCACAATCCTACTCCCTTTCTATTCTCACCTGTTTTCAGGAAATGATCTGATTAATCCCATTCACCCTAGATTGAGACCATGCCTACAACTTATATGTATTCCCTACAGCACCATAACAGCCAGCATAATGCCTCATATTAAGTTGATTTGCTTTAATTTAAGAATGATCAACAACCTCATGTGTTACCATTCCCAAGGGTATTTGAACCACAAACAAAGGACTACATGAGTGGTTCTCAACTTTTTAACACAAAGGAGTTCTTTATTATTTTTTTGCTATGAACCTTGTGCTTTGGAAGTTTCCATCTACTCAAAACACTACACATATTAAGTAATAATTTGTTTTCTCATTTTATGACTTAAAGACCTGGGTTTGCAATTAAACAACAAATACAGCAAAGATCAGCAATCAGCTTATTTCTATAATGAGATGGTTGGTATTTTGGTGACCTTACATGGTTTTATTGCAGGTAAATGTGTTTCCATTAGGCTTTTGGAAATAGCAAGCATAGCTCATGGACCAGTTAGTGCCTTTCTGAATTACTGGGGATTCTACTTTCTCATGCTGGAAACATTAGCTGTAAACCAAAGAAGTGTATAAAGGAGGAACTTTGGGCACCCATAACAAACCATGAGAGAGAGAGAGAGAGAGAGAGAGAGAGGGAGAACGTGCACAGATAGGTACAACAGTGAGGAGGCAGGCATTACAGGTTTATATGGGGATTGGTGCCGTGCCATATGGGAGGCACTTCCTATATGTGCTTCCAAAGTCACATATTACAGATGAAGCCATCTATTCATCCCTGTACATGTCTTGCTGTGGTCGTGGTGATCCTGGTAAGAATATTCAATCTTGTTATCACTGTTCATCATAGTATACAGTATACAGTATGACTTTTCACAGTCCTCTGTACCACCCTGGCTTCCAACCTCATCAGATCACAGAAGCTAAGCAGCGTCAGACTTCTTAGAACTTGTATGGGAGACTGCCTAAGAATATAGGGTGCTGTAGGCTTGGAAGAAGGACTTGGAAGCCCATTTCTGAAACAATCAGCCATCAAACACCCTATGAATAGCAGAAAAGCACTGACATAGTGCTAGGCATAGCACAGTGTCAGGGAGTATTTCGTTCTGTTGCATGGAGGGGCACTATGAGTCAGACCCTACTCCACAATACCTAATCTACAACAACAACATGCAATTTTGATGTTGTTACTTACCACTTCTTTGACCTTAGGGAAGTTATCTTCTCAACCTGTGTTATAATCTGTACTTGAAATCATTCAAATCTTAAAATAAATAGTTTTTGTAGGAAAATAATATTTATGAAGAATTGTCTAAAAGGGAGGCAGCCAATTCATTTCCCTGACTCTGGAATAGTAAATTGGGCTAGTCTCCTCATGTGACAACCATAGTCTATTGGATTTGGCTTCTAGAGAACAATGGCATAAAGGATCTAAGGCCACATAAAAGCTCAGTGGCAAAGAATGTTGCAGTTGATTAGCAATGTCTGCTGTGGGTCTTGGCAGGAGAAATAGCTGCATGTGAGCCATGTTTTTGCCAGCTTAGCCTCAAGTGCTCTAAAGTTCTCCCTTAGATTAGTTCAGAATGTTATAATGCTTTATACCTGGACGATTTGTTTTAGCTTTTTAAAATTTGATTTTAATAAATGCTCTCTGAGCATAGGCCTCTTCAAAGGCTATTGGGTGTCAGCTCTTTGAAACTTGTTTTTATTTGTTCAAATGTTATTAGTATATTGTTGCATGGCATTGTCTTTCAGAAGACTTGCAGGAAATCTGTATTTAGGATTTTGGTACTTTGACTGTGATTCTCCTGAGCCAGTTTTTATTCATGCATTACACAAGTACTTATTAGATCTACTGCAAAGAACACATTATCTACAAATTTTTGAAAAATATTCAAAAGATGCCTTTTCTGACTCTTGCAATTACTCACATTTTCTTCTAGGAAGTTTGAACACTGATATATGATACTCCCCCACTATATAGCAAATGTATATGACTTCATAGTGTACGCTGCATGTAGTTCCCTCATTTCTGGCTTTATCTTCGTCTTTCTTACACTTATTTCTCCCTTTGCTGCAGTTACCTATTTAAATTTTTTTATAATATCAAATTTATATACTCTGAATCTTTTAATAAGAAGATTGCACATGAAAAAATTAATATCAAATCTTTGAAGGATAAGGTTGTAAATGTTCTTCTTCCCCTTATTAGCATAAGTAGAACACGAGGCATAATATATGTAAGAGCACACTGTTCCCCATTTAGTTTTGTCTGAATTAAACAATTATAAGTAAGAACAGTTGTGATCAGATTTGCAGAGTTTAGATTTCCATATTTGTTTTTCCCAGCACTCAAAATAGAGGGATTTTAAAAGTATCTTACCTCATGGTGTTGGATCAAGAAAAGCTTGACATCACTGGCTCAGTATTTGATGCTAGAAGTTGAGATCTTTATGAGAAATCATTTGAAGTGGAGCCAGTATGAACCTATCTAAGAATATTAGTCTAGGGTATAGTGTTTGCTTATGCATTTTGCTTATTTACATTATCAAAATGATTAGTGTATGGATCTTACTTTCTCCTGTCACTTTGAGTGAAGACTTTTTGAATGAAGACTTTTTAAATACATATTTCAGTGTCTAGAGAATTTCATTTGTATTCTGCCTATTCTCTTGCTATCATCTCTATAAAGTGAAAGAAGAAACTCCTTTCAGCATCCACTGCAGGTCTGATACTTAAAGTCCACACATGTCAAAAAAGTCTATAAACCAACTTGGATTAGGAGCCTGTGGTCCTAGTTTTTTGTTTAAGGAGCACCCATTCCCTTAGTAAATCCTGAAGAATGAAGAAAACTCAGCAGTGTTAAATATGTATTCTACTAAAAAATAAGACAAACAGCTACATATCTGTGTATAGGTGGTAAGGGGTGATCAAAAAAATACAGTGGATGTTTAAATTGGAAAAAATATTACACTAATAGACACATTGGCATTAATCACTCCCAAAAGGCTCCCCCTGGCTTTAAACACACTTATCCCATTGTTCTTACCACTTTCTGAAGCAGTTCTGGAAGTCCTTTTTTGTCAGTGCCTTTAGTTTCATCCTCCATCATGACAATACTCCTTGTTACACATAGCTTCTGATTTAGCAAATTCTGTCAAGTAAAAGCATCTTGGTGAGTCCTAATCTGCCTTATGAGCCTGCAGCCATAGCCCTGTGGCATCTGATCCCATCAGATCTTGGAAGCTAAGCAGGATTGTGCCGGGGGGGTCGGATCTGGGGAGACCCGGCAACCCACTCCCAAAACTCAATCGCCATTGAAAACCATATGAACAGCAGAGAAGCACTGCCAATAGTGTTTCCCATGTTGTATGTAGGGTCTCTAGGTGTCGGATGCTGACTTGACAGCACTTAACAACAAGAACAATAACAATCTGCCTTATATACTGGATTTGGTGCTGTGCAACTTCTAGCTCTTCCCAAAGTCAAAATGACCATGAAAGGTAAAGATTTCAAATCAATTCAGGACATTCAGGCAGCCAGGAGAGAGCACAGCTAAAAGTATCCATTAAAGAGGACTTCAGAACCACTTTAGAAAGTAACAAGTATATGGATAAGTGTATGAAATCTAGAGGAGTATTTTGTGGGGGATTAATGGCAATGTGCCTTTTATTGTAATAAATTTTTAAAAATTTAAACATTCGATGTATTTTTGATTGTACCTCATTTAGAAGAGAGGGTACAAAAAGAATATGTTTATGATATAAAAGCAAAACCTGATGGTCCACTAATAGCACCTAAACAACAAAAACATTTATATTTGATAACACTCAGGATACTAGTTTGCCTTTTTATAAATTATTCTTAGAACTTCTGGCTTTTCATGTCACCTGAGATAAAAAAAATTTTTTTTATGAAATATACAGCACTGTGCAAACATTTTGGATGGGAATGAAGTTAGACCCCATACTCTAGCTAACATTTAATTGTTGTTGTTTTTAAGTACTGTCAAGTCAGATCCAACTCACAGTGACCATCATGAGGTTTTTGATGGCTGATTGTTTTATAAGTGGGCTGTCAGATCCTTCTCCCATTTTGTGGTTCTAGGGATTGAACCCAGGACCTCAGACACCACACAGCAGCACTCTACCAACTGAGCTAATCCTCAGCCCCCAACATTTAGTAGCAGAATACTAATAAGCTTCATTAGGCCAAAACATTCCATTAGTATTCTACCCCTTGCAAAAAGATTCTATGCAGTTGCCAATGTTATGAGGAGTCATTATCTCACTTTAATGTTTTGTCCAGAATGGGGTGGGTCTGGGAACTCATTGACCTGAACATTGCCTTCCATGACATTTTGCTATTAGCGAACATAGGCACACTTGGGAAATAGTCTCTAAAAAATGCTAGCCCTTTATAATAATTCTTATTCATGCATCAAGACAGAGGTTCAGATTTGGCCTCTAGTTGTTATTTGTGGTATGTCTATTTTATCTACCCACAGGGATACACACACACACACACACACACACACACACACACACACACATTTTGGCATGCATGTGTGTCATCAGACTGCAGTCTGAGTTTACCTGTCTGTAACCTACATTTCAATTCTTAGCCAACAATTATAGTTTGCGCTTTGTGTTTCATTGGCTCACCAGCATTCACTGTGCATCTCAAATGTAAAATACTGTGTTAATCTGCAGAAATACAAAGGTTCTTAAAGCACAGGTTCTCAGATAAGCCATTATCTGGAATAGAGAGAAATATGGTAATAGATTAAGCTCGATATCAACTATATAACAATTCAAATTGGATATATATGAAAGGAACTCCAAAATAATAGTGGCTTAAACATACAAGAACTTATTCTCTCATAAAAAAAGAACTCAAGATGGAATCACTCCAAATGTGGCACAGGACAAGGCTCTTCCTCTCTTTTGCTTCTCCATCCTTAGGCTCCCATTCTTACCTTTTTTTGTTTTCCAAGATGGCTACTGGAGCCAATACAAAGGAAGGAAGGCAGAGGGCAGAAGGTGGTCTTCCCCCAGCTAAGTCGTCCTCTTATAAATAGCCTTCCCAGAACATACAATACTTTCACTTTTATTTCATGCGTTACAATTTGGTCACATAACAAAAGAGAAATACATTCTTTTAAATGGATATATTGCCATCCCAATAAAATTGAAGTTGTTACAGAGAAAAATAGGAAAAGATAGATGTTGGGTGGCAACCACTATTCTCTACCACAGGGAAATACAAAACAAAGGCTGAGAAATCACAGAGCAATAAAGCAGTTAACTCTGGACTCTGGGAAAAGGTTTTTGTTTTGAGGAAGAGATACTAAAATTAGGCTTTGGTGGATGAGTAGGAGTTTTCCAAATAAAGAATTGATCAAGAGGATTCCAGACAAAAATAATAGCACATGCAAAGGCACAGACAGATCTGACATTATATGCGCCAATTCAGCCCATTTCTGCATTCTTAGTTATTTTCTTTCTGTTACTAATAATAGGTCTAAAAGTAATAATTTAACTAATTTTAATTAATCTATCAGTTATTTAATGTCAGCAGATTAAGATATGTTGAGAATAATTATCCTGCTATAATTACAAACAATTTTCCACTTGGACCAAAATAAGAACATTTTATCTGATGATAAAGTATTCCACATTTTAAAAATAATTGAGTTAGAATATTTTGGCATCTTAAAGAGGAATTTATACAGAGAAAAGAAAAGAGAAAAACAGTTGTGTCAGGGAGATGTTTGTCTTTTAAACACTAAAGTTAAACAACGCCCAGTTAGAACTGACTCAGTTCCCATCCTGGGGTCTATAAACCCACAATGAGAGTGCTAAATTGGGGGTCTGGCCAAGTTAGCCTCTAAGTATGTCACCTCTTATTTAGCTATTCTTAGTATGACTGTTACTTTGGATCCATGATTCTGGATTGTTCTTTTCTTAAAATGTTTTTGGAACCATAAGAAATCTTTAGAATTAGAGAAGGATTTTTATGATTATCTCCTGTGGCTCTGTTAGAGACATCAGAGTATATTAAAACCTTTCCAGAGAAACTTAAATCTTTTGAGAAACTTGAAATTGCTATAATTTAAGGAGTAAATCCAGTTAGGTATGAGATGCCTGAGAGTGTAAATTCCCCTGCCCACTGCCCATCTTTTCCTTCCACAGAGCTGAGGATCTTGTAACATTAAACCCATCTCTGTTCAATTTCAAACAAGAGAACAGAAGGGTTAATAATTCTTTGAATGCTACCAAATTAAGATTGTCATACTGTCTCAAAGAGTTGGTCCTACTAAGACCATCCAGTGATTTAGACTTATAATATTTTTGCTTCTTCTCTAATTAATGTCTAGGCATTTCTAAAGGCTGTGGCACATCTCACAGCAACACTTCCTCTTCAGTTGTTAATTCCGGCTCCTCCTTCATTTCTCAGTTCCAAAGACATTTCCTCAGTTAAGTCTTCTCTGGAATTTCTAACCAAATAAAATTTTCATATTCCTTGCTTACACAGTACCATTTATCTGTTACATAGCTTTCATCATGATTATAATTTTACTTTTATTATGTATAATGATTTAAGTAATATCTGCTTTACCCACGGAATTGTAAGTCTCATGAGGGTGGGGCTATAGATACTTAACTTCATCATTGAATTTCATTACCCGCATAGTGCCTGGCCCATAGCAGGTACTCAATAAATGTTGCTTAAATTGTTAAATGAAATCTTTTAAAGTATGTACTTCTGCAACCTAATTTCAGAGTATACTCAGAATATAGGAGTGAACACAAAATTGATTACTTCATGTGTGAATCCATCTATAGATAAGAATTTTGAAAGTAATTTTACTACAGTCATATAGAGACATACCAAAGAAACTTTAAGTCAGCATGTACTTGGCTTACCATGAACAAAACTTGATTGAGTTCTGATATGATGACCTCACTGCAGCCCCTGAACAGATTGAGGTGAAGTGCTGCTTGACCACAGTGAACCCAGAGAATAGAGCCAACTTGCCTTTGCTCCACACTTTAGAACTTACCACCATGTTTTCCAGAAATCTCTGTATTTCAAAAAATGTACAATTATTGAAAGAGTTAATACTATGTCATCTACTTTAAGTAGCGTTCAGTTTTGTAATGAAAAAATATTACCCCATTTAAAAGAGAATACATGTACAACACAAGGCTAAATGATTCCATTTTTGAATTTTTGATGAAATATGTGTTTACAAATACTAATAAAAGGTACAAAAGGGAAAATCAAGTCTCAAAGAAAGGTCATATTTTTAAAACCAAGATGAATTGTGAGGAATTTTTGGAGATAAGCCCCTTGAAATGTCAGTCCAGTTCTCATTTTATTTTTTCAAAAACAGTAATTGAAATAGTTTGGGAGTTGAGTCAGTTTTTTGGTATTAGCTCAGACTAAAACTATGAGATGTACAACCTGGTAGAGTTTGGATTTTATTTTATTTTTCGTAACTCAAACATTGGAAAGAAAAGATTAAAGATCCAAATGAGTTTCCCCACCTACTTTGTAAAGTCTGTGGTTTTGTTAAGCCTGATTTGGACTAAGCACAAATGTTTCACTAGAAATATTTAGAACTTGGCTGCCTAACTGGCCAAGTGGCCCTGGGCAACATTCATGTCCTCAGCTATAAAATGGTGATAGATTACATGATTGTTTTGAAAATTAATGAGATGTTTCTATTGTGCCTGGTATAGGGCAGGGCCAGGCAAATACAAGGGTCTTGGCATTGGTCATCTCTACTGCCCTCTGTGCCAATCCACCACTTCCTCCCCACACACATGTACTCTGCTTCTGTTAACTAATTCTCTTCCTCTTTTTTTAGCTTAAGTGCTAGCCAGTAAAAGCTAACGATACTTTCATTATTGTACAACAAAAAGTTATTAACTTGCAGTTCACCAAACACTATTCTAGTTTGGAATATATCAGTGAACCCAACATAAAAAACCCCAACCTTGTGCAATTGAGATCCTAAGGAACATATAGAATGTACAGATTATTCATAACATGTTTATTGCTGCAGTTACCTCATGGCTATATTTTTTGTCATTTGGGTGAATCATAGCTATTAACACTGGGAATATTTTTGAGTTAAGATTCTAGAACATCAGTAGTTAGGATCTTCTTTCCCTCACTCTTTCTCCATCCTCTCCTAATCCCCCAACCCTTTCTTGTTTTCTCTTCTACCTTCTTTTTTTTTTTTTTTTAATGTGTGAACTATAAAGATTTCTTTACTCAGACTGCATTTTTTCTCTCCTTAGCTTGGTTGACATTCTAGTTTAACTCAGGCCCCTTCATAGGAAGTACGTTTTATGCTCCTTGGGGAGGAAGGGAGGGTCATGTGGTGGTGATTGGCCTTACCATAGATCCTTGCAATGGTAGGTGCCCGGTTGAATTACACATCTCTCTTTCTTATTAGATTGTTGGCTGTGACCACCAGCTGGGAAGCACCGTCAAGGAGGATAACTGTGGAGTCTGCAACGGAGATGGGTCGACCTGCCGACTGGTCCGAGGGCAGTATAAATCCCAGCTCTCTGCAACTAAATGTAAGATACTACAGGGATGGGGCAATCTTTGCACTTGTTCATTTGTTATCCCTCCCTGCTTAGCTCTGGCTCCCCTTAACAACTAGGGAATAACACTTCCACCAAAGTGGAGAAGAATCTAAAAATGTTGGGGCAAGCTTTATGTTCCTGCTCTGTGGATTAGCCTAGGTGAGACAAGCCAGATCACCAGCTACAATCCCAACGAGAAAACCTTTCCTTCCGAGGCACAGCAGGAATGAACTAGACACTGTGTGTGCAAACAATGAGCTTTGCTACCCAACACAGAGGCAGGCTGTCCCAGCTCCTGCCTGCTATGTAGTCTGATGTGCCTGGTTGAATACAGCAAGGAGAGTGGAAAGACTGGCATAACTTCACTCCTCCCATTGTGAAACCACATGGTCTTCATTGACAAAGTGACCTTTGGCCAATGCTGATACAAGTTCTTTTAGAATTAATATTAGGTGGTGATTATGTGAAGCCCTTCACTCATCTTTGTGTCCTGAGCTCCATACACAGCAAGTAAATGTATGCTTACTGTACATGTGTGTGCTGAGAACGTCACACAATCATCTCATTTAATCTATTTTTCTTTTAAATACTGGGGAATTGTATACAGGGCTTGGTACTTGCTAGGCAAATACTTTACCACTGAGCTGCAACCCCAACCCTTTTTTTACTTTTTATTTTGAGATAGGGTCTTGCTAAATTATACAGGCTGGCTCTGGCCTCAAAGTCATGATCTTCCTGCCTCAGCTTCCCAAGTCACTGGGATACGGGCATGTGCCACCATACCCAAACTCACTTAATCTTTATAACAACCTCATGAGCAAAGTATTCTTAATTTCCATGTTATGGAGGAGATGACTGGGGTCTAGTCAGATTTTCTGACTTGCTTAGAGTTATGCACACCTATAAAGAACCAGGATTTGAGCCCAGAGTATGACTCATACACTAAACACTTACCATTCCTCCGGTCTATCTCAGGGTGCTGCTGACTGTCCCAGGGGTGTGAAATTTGTAAAGAAGAAAGATAGATCCTGCCAAAGTGACTCATACATTTTCCTGGTCGGGTATTGCTAGGATAGATGGCATAAATTCCATAGTACTTAAGCTGACAGTAGAGTCACACATTAATCTGGGTCATTTTATGATATATTGTTGCCTGTGATGACCATTGTTCCAGGTATTGCATCAGACACAGATAGAAGAAAGATATCCCTTGTACTCAAGGCCATGCACTTTTTAGAATTATTTTGACCTTACTTGGCCAGTTGTCTCTAGATTTTGCCCCTATCCGGAATCATTCAATAGAGCCTTGATTATCTCTTTCCACATGTCTCCCCTACCTTGGGAAATGAGAATGAATATCTTTACTGAATGTGGTTTTTGTTCTCTTTACTTGTTGACTAGATGGAGGAAAACAATTGACATATGGCAGGTTTGTGGCTTTAAATGGACTAGTAGGTCAAGAAGAAAGGCAGATGTAGTTATTCTGGTGTGCACTGGAGAGCTATTTGGAGAAATCATGAAAAAGCAGCTTGCCAAAAGGATGAGCCTCTAGGGAAGAGGGAGCAGGAAGAGAGACCAGGGACTTTTATACATATGAAAAATTGGAGATGCCAGTTTAGGGAACTCTCCACATTCTAAGTCCCCTGGAGGCAGTGAAAAATGTGATTCTGTAAAACGTAAAATTTAACAAGACTCTGACAGATAGAATGAAGAATGAGGTAACTTAGACATTGATATAGGACATTCAGGCAAGATTTTTCTGTGGTTATGTGTATTGGTAGCTTCCTTTATAAAATGAAAAATTATTTAGAAGATGGACCCCAGGAGTGGGAAGAGGTCTAATTCTTTTGTGAATCTCTGGAATTATGGCTGGATAGTTGAAAAAAAAATGCTCAAAAGGTCACTCTTACAGAGCTCTTTAAAGAATGCTGGAAGAACTAAACTCTATTTGTCACATGATTCAGCCAGCGCTTATTATTTAGGAATCTAAGAATTGCCATTGAAGCACAGAAGGGGGTGCCTTATATGTGTGCACTAACTGCTTTATGGTGACTTCTGAAAGCATGTTTTCATAATAAGGAGCTGCCTGTATTCTCATTCCCTCCATCTTCCTGTTCTCATAGAGGAACCAGAACTTTGTTTCTCTTACCCTCCTTTTAGGGGGTGATCGGTTACCCCAGGAGCCTGAATCACTGGAACAAAGGTAGAGGAGCTTCAAAGGAACAAACTAAAGCAGATTGAGAGCCATATGTTGTCTCCAGGTCTGCAAATACATAACTCAATGAAAGGGCTCTATTCAAGACTGACAGTGGGTAAATTGTATAATATACAACCTGATGATTATGCATAATAACAAAAATGCAATTGATTCATTTACCTTAGCACTGATGCTTCATGACAAAATGATTTATATCAATAAAGTCCAGCATATGCATGCACCTTACCACAATCTATAGCATATGCTGCGCAAACTGCCTCACTTATATTTTCTCCACCCCAGAAGACTCTTCCACCCAGTATTTACAGACTGTGAGGCAGCCCACAGGCAGGAAGATTAGGCTCCTCTGCAGGGCCCAGTGTGCTGGCCAGGTGAGCTATGCTCCACCCTTGAGGATCTGGGGGAGTTCTGCCAGGTCTCTCATTTTCTGCCAAAAGGAACCATAAGCCAGCCATATGCTGTTTTAGAACTCCCAGCACTTATATTCCCCACATTGAACTCATTTTCTTTCTAAATTTACATCCAAGTTTTTTATGATGATGATGATGATGATGATGATGATGGTGATGATGATGATGTTATCAAGACTCATGGGAACAAAGAACAAACAGAAGAGTGGAGAAAGACCATGGTAGAAAGTGCCAGAAGGAAAAAGAGAAGTAGGAAGAGCTTATCAAATGGCCTCCACTTGTAGGTGAATAAAAAGGAACCAATCTTTGTATGAAAAGACACCATAGAAGGGGACATGGTGGTGCATACCTGTAATCCCAGTACTTGGAACACTGAGGCAGGAGGATAGACGTGAGTTTGAGGCTAGCCTGGTCTACATAGTCAGCCAACGTGGGCTACAGAGTGAGACCCTGTCTTAAACCATCTAAAAAAAAACCATAATTGCCTATTACAAATAAAGACCATCGCCAGGTGCTGTGGTGCATGCCTGTTATCTCTGTGACTCAGGAGGCAGAGGCAGGAGGATCACAAATTTGAGACCAGAGACAGTCTGCATGATTTAGCAAGACCCTGTCTCAAAAAGTAAAAAAAAAAAAAAAAAAAAAAAAAAAAAAAAAAAAAAAAAAAAAAAAAAAAAAAAAAAAAAAAAAAAAAAAAAAAAATGGGCTAAGGGTGGAGCTCAGTGGTACAGCACTTGCAGAGCATGCAAGCGTGAGGCCCTGGGTTCAACCCCCAGTACCACAAAAATAAATAAATAAATAAATTAATTAATTAATTAAAGATCATGAAAAGAGAGCAAAACTAAGGCACTCTTTCCCCTTTTTAAAAGACTGCCACTCATAGTGTTCAGTCTTTCTATTTTTCCTAGTCATTTCTTGACTTCCCCAGCTTGATTAAAAGAGAATCAATTAGCTAACATTACCTTGCTTTTAATTCTTGAAATTTAAAGGCTCATTTTCTCACAAGCTTTATTGACTTATACTATATGTTTTTAAAATATCCTGAGAAAATCTTTAGACCTAGAGTCAGTCTATTATTATCAGTTTATCTCCAGCTTGCAGTCCATGTGTATGTTTGTGGTGTGTGTGTGTGTGTGTGTGTGTATTCTGAAACCACCTGGGTATCCTACAGCTCACTCTTCACATTCCTGGAGTGACAAGAGCCAGATAAACTAATTTATTTCAAGATAAAATGAAGCTACTAATACTAAGGATGTGTTTTTCAGACTGTGGCTTATGCTGATTTATAATGGCTATAGGGTAACATATTCCTGGACTATCATTCTGTCTCAAAGATCTTGAGGTAAAGTGTGTTTATAATAAAACACAGGTCTCTATATTATGAGTACAAAATCCATATGAGTTTTTAAAAGAAAACACAAAGCAGTAAAGAAGTTTTCACCTTGTATTTGGCTACTTTAGGCTGTACTTATGAGCCATTCAGGGATTTATATTCATTCATTCAACACCAAGTATTTACTGTGCACCTGCTATATCCTTTTTTCAGTGCTGGAAACAGAGTGAAGAACAAAACAGACAAAATTCCATTTTCTCCATGTGGGGCTTACCATACTAGTGTGAGAGACAGAGAAATAAAGAGATAAATAAAATCTATGTGTGTCATAAGGTGATATGAACCATGAAAAAGGTTAAGACGGAAAGGAGAAGAACATGGGGATGGGCTGTGAATCAGGAGTGCTAGAGAGGAGGTGCAGCTTTTAGTAGGTTAGCAAGGAAAGGACTTACTGATAAGAAAGCATCTGAACAAGCACTCAGTGGAGGTGAGAAGAGAGCATAATGCCCTGTGGGGAGTGGGGAGTAGGATTCCAGGGAGAGAAAGGCAAATGCGATGGCCCTATGGTATGTATATCAGTAACTTTGTGAAGAACAAAGTAGCTGGTGTGACCAAAGTGAAGAGTTTCGTAAAGACTAGTGGAAATGATAAGGCAGGAGGCTGTGGGTCAAAGAATGGAATGAATATTGTAGCATTTAGTAAAGACTTTGGATCTTAGTCTGAATGAGATAAGAAGCCATAGAAGATTTCCAGTGGAGGAATAACTTGATTTGCTTTATTTTTTTTAAAAGGACTTTTCTTAGCCAGGTGTGGGGGTACACATCTGTAATCCCAGCACTTGGAAGGCTGGAGTAGGAGGATCGTGAGTTGGAGTCCATCCTGGACTACAGAGCAAGACTCTGTCTCAAAAAATCTAAATAAATATAAACAAATAAATAGCCCCTGTACTTGTGTTGAGAGTGGGCTGTAGTTGAACTATGTAAAGTGGTTTGAAAAGCAGTCAGGAAGCTACTGCAATAAGGCAGTCCAGGGATGATGATGGCTTGTCCCACTATCTGTGAACAGGAAGAGAAGTGGTTCTGCTTCTGGATGTACTGAATTTTGGTGTATCTAAAACATCATTGATTGAAAGATGCGCTTTATTTTATGTGCTGCAGAACGCAGCAGAGCTGCCATTGAAATGCTTTCTGATCACTTGGGGTTTTTACTTCATAGTTTTTAAAAGATCTGTTTTACATTTAGACATACTTTAATCACATATTATTCATATATTAGATATAAAAAGATAAAATACAACTGAAATCAATTGATAAAAAAGAGTAAAATAAAATCTTTTCTCAGGCTTTAAACTCCTTTTAATCACTTTTGATTCTGTATATCATCAGGAACTCTGGTGATACAGCATTGTAAGAAGAATTCACAAAAAAATAAAATTCTTTCTATGGATCTACATTTACAAATGTAGTTTATTGAGATATGATTTGTATTTAGTGAAAATCATATTGGAAATGTATAATTTGGTAAGTTTTGTCTATTCATATACCTGTGTAACCAACTTCATGACAATCCATCATCCTAAAAGTTTTCTTGTGTTCCTTATAATCCCTCCTGCTTCTTTCTGCACCTGTCCCCTGTCAACCATGGATGGTCTTCTGTCACTACAGATCAGACTGTGTTTGTATGTACTCTTTTCTATCTGGCTTCTTTCAGCAGCATACTTATTTTGAAATTTATTAATGTCAGAGCATGTATCTTTTTATTTATTTATGAATACCAATTCCATTGTATGGGCATACCACAGTTTAGCCATTCAATTGAGTTGTTTCCAATTTGAGGCAATTACAAATAAAGCTGCTGTGATCTTTCATGTATACATCTTTGTATGATCATATGCACTCCTTTCTCTTAGAAAATTCTCAGGAGAGGGGTCCCTTTATCATATGGTCAGTATATGTTTTTCATTTTAAGAAACAGCCAGACTGTTGTCTAGAGTGAATTACTATTTTTCATTTTCACCAGCAATGTATGAGAGTTTCTCTTGTTCTGCATTCTTACCATCATTTGATAATGTCAGTAGTTTTAGTTTTTAGCCGTTCTATTTCGTATATTGTAGTATTTCATCATTGTTTTATTTTGCATTTTCTTAATGCCTAAACATGTTGAACATCTATGCCTCTTGAACTAGTTTGTAACTGCTGCTATAACAAATTACCACAAATTTAGTGACTTAAGACAAATTTATTGTCCTATAATAATGTGGGTCCAAAATGTATTTTAAGGGGCCAAAATCAAGCTATTAGCAAGGCTATGTTCCTTCTGGAAGCATTGGGGAAGAAGTCATTTTCCTTCTCTTTTAATTTTCCACTTTCTAAAATCTATATGCATTTCTTGGTATTTTGAAAGGCAACAGCATGCTTAAATTTCCTCTATGACTTTAACCTCCTCTTCTATTTTAAAGAGCATTTGCAATTTCATTAAGCCTACTTACATAATTCAAGGTGATATCTTTAAAGTCAAACATGTAGCAACATTAATTCCATCATCAACGTTAATTCCCCTTACCATGTAACATGGCATGTTCATAGGTTGGTGGACATTTTTGGCAAGGAGAAGGGTGTATTATTCTATTTACCACATATGTGCTTATTTACCCTTGGTATAGTGTCAATTCATATCTTTTGCTCATTTTTAAAATAGGTTGTTTGTTTTCCTACTATTGAGTTTTGAGAGTTCTTTATATATTATTGGGGTGAGTTCCTTGCTCTCCATATGATCTGAAAATACATTTCCTCAGTCAGAATCTTTTTTCCCCCAAGTTTCTTAACATCATCTTTAATAGAGTAAAGGCTTTTAAATTGGAGAAAACCAAGTTATCATTTTTTTTCATGATTTATGCTTTTAATGTCATGTCTAAGAACTTGCCTGGCTCCAGGTCACAAAGATTTTTTCTTGTTTGCTTCTACATGTATTAGAGTTTAACATTTTTACTTTCTTATCTAGAACCTATTTCCCATTGTTTTTATAGAAGGTATTAGGCTTATATCTAAGTTGATTGTTTTTGGATATGATGCCCAATTCTTTCAAAATCATTTGTTGAAAAGACAACCTTTTCTCCACTGAATTACCTTTGAACATTGTTAAAATTTCATTGACCATTTCTCTGCTCCAGTGTATGTGTCTATTCCTTCACCAGCATCACATTGTCTTGGTTACTATAGCTTTAAAGTAAGTCTTAAAGTCAGGTGATATGATTACTGCAGCTTTATTCTTCTTTTCTAACTAATTTTGGCTATCTTATTCTGGTTATTTGCCTTTCCATGTAAGTTTTACAGTCATACATATCTACAAAAATTATCTCCAGGATTTTGACAAGAATTATGTTAATTCTACAGACTGATTTGGTAGAGGGAGAATTGACATCTTTAGTATCTTAGGTCATTTGACTTCATGTCTCATCATTTATTTAGATCTTCTTTGATTTCTTTCATTAGCCCTTATCAGTTTTCACCTTACAGCTCCTATACATTTTAAATTTGTACCTCATATTTTTCCAACTATTATAAATGATGTTGTATTCTTTGGGGGTTTTGTTTGTTTGTTCCTGGGGAACCCTGAACCCAGTGCCTACTGCATACTTTGGAAACATTCTATCACTGAGCTATGTCACTAAGTTTCACAGGCTGCCTCTGTCCTTGAACTTGCAATCCTCCTGCCTCTGCCTCCTAAATCACAGGGATTACAGACCTGAACCAGTGCACCCAGCTGGCATTGTATTTTTTATTTCCATTTCTAGTTGTATGTTGCTAATATGTAGAAACATAATTGATTACCATGTGTACTTTGCTATCTTGTTAAATTCATTTAGTAGTCCTAAATGTTTTTTGGTAGGTTACTAGTATTTTCTGCTAAAACAATCATGCTGTTTATGAGTAAGGATGATTAGCTGGATGTGGTGGCTCATGCCTATGACCTCAGTGGCTCAGGAGGATTGCAGGTTTCAGACCAGAGGCAACCTGCATAACTTAGCAAGGCCCTGTTTCAAGATTTAAAAAGTAAGTAAAAAATGGACTAGGTTGCAGCCCAGTGGTAGAGCACTTCCAAAGTATGTACAAGGCCCTGGGTTCAACCCCCAAATACCACAAAAGAAAAAAAGAAAATAAGAAAAAAATAAGGATGATTTTGCTTCTTTGTTTTCAATTTGTAAGCCAATTATTTCTTTTTCTGGCTAGGGCATCCAGTTCTACTGACCAATATAGTAGTAATTACAAAGAGAATGGACATCCTTTTCTTAGTCCCAATCTTAAAAGGAAAGCATCCCATTTTATACTACTGAGTATGATGTTAGCTGTAGGGTTTTAGCTCTTCACCAGATTGAGAAAGTTCCTTTCTTTTCCTAGTTTATTGAGAGTTATTACCATGAAGGGAAGTTGAATTTTATCATTCCCTTTCTGCCTCAATTGCTGTGATTATGTGGGTTTTTTTGTTTATTTTTTATTATGATGGATTACATTAATTGGTCTTCAAATAAAGAACCCTCTATTCCTAGGATGAACTACTTGGTCATGGTAATAAACTGTTATTAAACTGGTCCTGGGATAAACTCTACTTTCTCATGACTATTCTTTATGAAGATTGCTGGTTTGGTTTGTCAGTATTTTGTTGAGGGTCTTTATATCTTTTTCATGAAATACATTGGTGTGTATTATTTTTTTATACTGTCTTTGATTGATGTTGGTATTGGCATAATGCTGGCTTGAGACAATGAATTGAGCAATCAACCTTCATTTTCTATTTTCTGGAAGAGATTGTATAGAATTGATATTATTTCTTCTTTAAATCCTTGGTACCATTCACCAGTGAAACCTGTCGGCCTGAAGGTTTTTTCCTTGTTTTTGTTTTTGGGATGTTTTGTTTTGTTTTGCAATACTTGACCTTTTAAACATGTGGAATACAGTTGTAGTTCCTATTTTAATCCCCACTGTGTGTTTTGGTTGATTGATTTTTCAATTCAGTATGGGCTATAATTTTTGGTTTCTTTACATGTCTGGTGATATTTGACTGAATGCCAGTCATTTAAAGTTTTACTTTGTTGGGTACTAGATATTTTTGTATTCTTGTAAATGTTCTTAAGCATTGTTCTGAAAGCATTTCAATTACTTGAACTCAGTTTGATCCTTTTGGGTCTTAAAATTTGGTAGGTAGGACCAAAGCTATATTTGTTGATATTAAGTACCGTTGAGTTGGGTCTGACTAATAGCAACACTATGTACAACAGAAAATAGTGCCCAGCACTATTTTCAGTGCTTCTCTGCTATTCATAGCCTTTTTAGTGGCTGATTGTTTCGAGAGTGGGCTGTCAGATCCTTCTCCCAAGCCTACAGCACCCAGTATTCCCAGACAGTCTCCCATCCAAGTACTAACCAGGCCTGACCCTGCTTAGCTTCAGAGATCTGATGAGATAGGATGCTAGGGTGGTATGGCTATAGACTGTGTTTAGCCTAGAGTTAATTGTGCCCTTCCAGTGGGACAAGGTTCTTCTAAGCACTCAATGTTCCATGCATTATGAAGTTTTCAAGTCTCTGCAGTGGGTGAGACACTATTCTCACTCCTGTGTGAGCACCATTTACTCTTCATAATTCTTCATATCAGTTTTTCCACAGCTAAGTTTCCTAAGTTTCCTCACATTCATGTATGGATCAGTATGTTGCTAGAGACTTAAAAGCGACCATCCTAGGTCTACAAGATTCTCTCTCTGAATAGCTCTCTCCTTTCTGGTACTTTATCCCACAAATTCTAACTGCTTTTGTTCCTTGTACTCTTAGCTTTGTCTTCTCAACTCAGAAATTTGTCTTCTCAACTCAGCCTCCATCAGAATTCTCACTTCTAAAGCCACAACCAGAAAACTCTTTCAAGGCAATAATCCAGGGTAATATTAAGATGGACCTCATCTGTTTCCTGGCTGTCAGAAATTGCTGCCCTTCTTTGCTTGAAATCCAGAGTCTTAAAACTAATTGTTTCATATAATTTTGTCTGACCTTTTAGTTGTTTTAGGCAGAGTATTAAATCTGGTCCCTGTTACCTCATCTTGTACAGAAGCAAAAGTGTTCATGTTGGGCTCTTAATTCGCCTTAGTGGCTATTTAGAGCTAAAAAGCTTGTGATTCCCTCTGTGAGAATATTGTTTAGCACCTCTCATTCCTCAGCTCCTAAGACCCCCACAATCAATTGATTCCTGGATGTACCATTGTTTTGGAATTTCCTTCCAATCTTCTAACCCTCATTTTGCAAGTTTGATACTAGCTGTTCTGCTGTTAGTACCTGGGCAGGCAAAGATAACTGTGGCAGGAATATTGCCTGTGTGAGAGAGAATTTAAAACATTATTCATTATGAAATATGTTCTGATTTCACATATGTTAGGATATGAAAAATTATTCCTCTTAGAATCAATGAAATAGGGTATTTTGACAATAGGACTTTCTAACCTTTTGGAAATAAAGATAAAGGATAGCTCCAAAGTTATTGGCATAGGCAACTGGAAAGATAAAGTTCTCCAGCTGGGGATGGAGACAGCACTGTTTGGCCTGTCCAGCATACATCCTCCATTATGCATTTAGTGATGAACTGAGGGGAAGAAGTGAAAGGCTCAAATGTTCAGCCTTTCCTTACTTTGTTGGATATATTTTAAAGGTAGAAAATTAGCATGAAGATTTACAATATACCATCAAAACCTCCTCAGTATTGGCAGGCTTTCTTTTATGTAGCCAATTTTACTAACAACAATGGTGCTTTTGTTAAAAAATAAGATTCAATATTATTCCCATAGGTTTAGAAGGAAAATTCCTTAAAACATGAACTTATCAAGAGATCTAAAACTAGGCTCAGACATCAAAATAGGAAATCTGTCTTTCCAAAATATTAGCACTATTACCCTTCTCTGATAAATAAGTAAATCACACAGAATATCCACAAGATTTAAAAATTCTAAATCTTCTATAACAAAAAGCATGAAATATACATATCAATACATTTTTAAAGAAAATCTTTTTAGGTACAGTCCTTGGTAACAATTTTCTTGAGAAAGGACACTTACAATTCACACATGTGAATGACAGAATTTATAATTCATGTGGCAGACTTCTCCACTTAACCAAGGAAAATGGTATCTAATTCCTTTAGAATTATTAATAACCTAGAAATATGTCCCAAATACTGGCATGATAATCTGTCATTACATACAGAATAGATTAAGTCAAATGCACCTGATCACAGAATAGTGTGCCTTTGTAAGAAAGGGCACCCAGAGGAATGCCAGGTATGGTGAGAGAGGATGTGACCCCCTGCTTCTCACCAGTTGCAGGTGTTGCAATGCAAGAGGTTGTTCACACATCCTGGGATCTCTTACACATCTCTCTGTGCACAACACTGCCATAGATGCCAAGTAGAAAAGTCCCTTGCCTTGCCCAGAATCACTGAGAATTTATTAGCAAATGAGACAATTACTTATACAACTCAGAGTGGCTTTTTATCAACATACAGAAAATGAAAATTTTAACTTTTTTCTTTATTATGTTTTGTCAAATCAAGAGCACCATTTCTTAAATTATATTCTGAGATATATCAGGTGATGTTAACAGTTGAGATATAAGAAAAGTTACCTGTGATAAACATATTGGGTATATCCTGAGTTAAATAGACTGAAGCAAGTGGCTTTGATTCAAGGGCCCAAGAAACTAACTAATGGAGTGTAGGAATTTCCATGAGCAGACTATAGTACGTAGGATTTCCCCAAGTATATTTTCTTTTTTTTTTTTTCCAGAGACCATCCTGTGGATCATGGTTTACTTTTCTTCTTTGAATCCCTAATCCCTAATATGGAACATTACTCTAAGGGATTTTTAAAAACTATTTATAGGATAAAGTAATGAATTTACTGATTTTCTCATGACTTGCCAGAGGTCTATCAGCCCTTCTCACAATAAAAGAATAGGCTGTGATTCTTCTAACATCTCTGCTGTGCTCCACCAATCATTCAAATTTGCACCGCTGCAGTTACCCCATTTTCCTCTGTTGCCTGGTCTGCTTTCTCCATCCTCCCCATTTCCCCCAGCACCCTACCAGATACCTTTTCCCTAGAGTCTTCTCCCAGGAGTATGCCCATATTACTGCCTCAGCCAAACCTAGAGTTAATGCTTCACTGTGTGGAGTGTGTTGCTCCCTGACAAAGCAAGAGTTAGGCACATGAGCTGTGTGGGGGACAGAAGATTGCTGCTGAGTAGGGCAGGGCAGTGTCAAACAGAAAGCCTTCCTTTGACTTGTGCTTTTTTTTGGCCTGTCGATAAAGACTTTCTATTTCTAGAAACCCCAGTTTTAACTGCTTTGAATTTCTTTTGTGAATTTAAGCATTCATATCTTTATTCAAGGCATTTAAGGCTTTGTGGGCTGTCTTAACATTTTTGTGCTTCTTTTCTTTCTTTCTTTTTCTTTTTGTTTTTTTATTTATTTTTTATTTTTGCTACAAAGGGTTGAACCCAGGGCCTTGCACATACTTTGCAAGCTTTCTGCCACTGAGCTGAATGAACTCCAGCCCCTTTCTTTCATATATATATATATATATATATATATATATATATATATATATGCTGGGATTTAGCTCATTCGGTAGAGTACTGCGCTGTACTCTCTGAGGTCCCAGAGTTCGATTCCTGGCACTGCAAAAATGGGAGAAGGGCCTGGCAATCCACTCCCAAGGCAATCTTGAAACAGTCAGCCATTGAAAACCCTATGAGGGTCGCTCTGAGTTGGATACCGACTCGACGGGACCTAACAAATGTGTGTGTGTGTGTGTGTGTGTGTGTGTGTGTGTGTGTTTGTGTGTGTGTATAATCTTGAGACAGGGTCTCTCTAAATTATGCATGCTATCTCTGAACTCGAACTTGCAATCTTCCTTGGATTACAGGTGTGTGCCACTGCTTCTAGCTTTGTGTTCCGTTTCTATATTCCCATACCTTTTCTGTTCTTATATGTCACAAAGTCTTATTGTTGTAAGGTGCCTTTGAGTTGGTGTCCGACTCATAGCAACCCTATGTACAACAGGCGAAACACTATTGTCAGTGCTTCTCTGTTATTCATAGGGTTTTCAATGGCAGATTATTTTGGGGGGAGTGAGTTGCTGGGTCCTTCTCCCACACGAAGTCTTAGCTATCTGAAATTCAGCCTTTTTTTCAACAATGCATCACATTAAAACACCTATAGGCTTGTAGTGTGAGTGAGATACTCAATATCATGTTGTTGTTGTTGTTGTTAGGTGCCTTCCAGTCGGTATCCGACTCATAGCAACCCTCATAGGGTTTTCAATGGCTGAGTGCTTCAGGATTGCTTTGGGAGTGGATTGCCAGGCTCTTCTCCCATTTTTGCGGTGCTGGGAATTGAACTCGGGTCCTCAGAGACTGTAGCGCAGCGCTCTACCCACTGAGCTAAATCCCAGCCCCAGTCAATATCATAGAGAACTCAATAATTATAATCTCTTCAGGGAAGAGATTAAAACATCTAATTCTCCTTCCTTGATCAACATGTTTATAATGTTAGACGCTTTAAAAACAGAATAAAAATAAAATCGTTCCAAGGAGACTTGGAAAAGTCTTAAGGAGACTTAGAATACAGGGAGGAAAATAAAATTTATAAAATACCTATCATGTTTCAGGCAATGCATCTATATATCTTTATCTGTCTACATGTATATGTATTCACAACATTATTTTGAGGTGAATGTTACTTCCCTTATTTTACAAACAAGGAAACTGAGGACCAGGGAAATTAGATAAGTTCTGAGGTTTACTTATATAAACTAGAAAGATGATAATGTTAAGGTTCAGAGAAATTGGGTAACTTTTGAGATTCTTTTATTTAAATTCAGTTGTTGCAATCACAGAATGATAATGTATAATATTAGAAGACGTGTAGGAACAGAGACTCTCACAGAGCTTCTGAATACATTCATTGGGGTTTTTTGAGAACTTGCCTTTCGTCTTCTGGAGGGCCCTCCTATCCATTTGACTATGGACTACTAATACTTCTCAGAGACTGAATTTCTTCATCGTTAAATCCTCTTTGCCTACATCATAAGTGTGGCTGAAGGAATAAGTGATATAATTTAGGTGAAAGTGAAATTCTACAGTACCTTATAAGCATAAGGTATTGTCACAAATGGAGTTCTGAATGGTAATGCCTTTGATATAATTGAGGTACATGTAATCTACCTCTAATTTTTGAAATCTTCTAATAAATGTAGATTCATTTTTCAAGTAGAGCAAGAAGTAATCTGTAATAAAATAAATGATCTCTGTGTCAGCCAAATTTTTTTTTAAATTTCAAAACAGGAAGTATATGTAGAGAAATATTAATAACTATATGTGGGGCATTCACAGTAGGAGAAATATTAATAACTATATGTGGGGCATTCACAGTATGTACTATTAGGTGAAGATACTGTCAAGATTTATCAAGGAAGGTAGATAAGAATATATAATGGGGGAAAGAATATGATCAAAAGTACATTGAAGATGAAGGTGCGCCTGACTCATTCCATGGTATTTTTGGTCACATCATGCAATTGTGAAAGCTAGACATTAAATAATGAAGACAGGAAAATAACTGGTGCTTTTGAATTACTGTTTTGGAGACAAATGTTAAATATACCATGGACTACCCAAAGAACCAACAGATCTGTCCTAGAAGAAGTGCAACCAAAGTGCTCCTTGGAAGCAAGGATGTCTAGACTGTTTCTTATGTATTTTGGACATGTTGTCAGGAGGGACCAATCACTGGAGAAGGACATGATGTTTGGGAGAATAGAAGATCAATGAAAAAAAGGAAGAACCTCAACTACGTGGATTAACTCAGTGTCTGCCACAATGGGCTTGAACATTAAAAAGATTGTATGCCTGGCACGGAATTGGGGAGAGTTTTGTTCAGTTATACGTAAGGTTGCTGAGTCAGACCCGACTCAACAACATCTAACAACAACATATTATAAACACATATGGAAGTGTCGTAATGAAACCACTCTTTACAATTAATACATGCCAATAAATTTTAAAAAATAATCAAGAACTAGAGTGTAGAATTTCTACCTCTGAGGATTTTAAAGCATGCCAACAAATATATTTTCCCCTCCTTTTATCTGTTCTGCTTACTCAAGATGCTCTACCAGAGAGAAGTGCAGATCCTGATATAATAAATTCATCATTTGAACATTAGAATTTATTTTTATTTCTTGGTTCAATACAAATACTCTAATCCAGGGAAATTTGATGGTATTTTAAAATAAAAAAGGAAAACTTAAAGATCCATTTCTTAACATATCAAAATTCCCCACGAGTTAACCGATGACTAGCTTCTTTGGCATATTTTATTTTGAGGAAACTAGAAATTTAAATTTCCAAACATGGACTTTCACATTTCAAACACTGACAAAAGCAATTGTCATTGTTTGAGCTATGTTAAGCCTTTTTATGGGTGGAGGGAGCAATCAATCAATTTATGTCAAATTATGTGCTTTTAAAACATTGTTTTGTTTCTTTCTAGTGGATGACACTGTGGTCGCCATTCCCTATGGAAGTAGACACATTCGCCTTGTCTTGAAAGGACCTGATCACTTGTGTGAGTAAACTCTGCTGTTTTCCCTTGGGGATTGGGAATTTTAGCCATTATTATTTATTTTTGTTCCCAGAAGGGATTAAGACACAAGAGTGTAAGTCTCTCCACTCTATCATAATATGATATTTTGAGTGCTTCTGTTTATCTCTTGGCTGCCTGATGAGATGGCAGAAGCTTCTGTGGTCATTATCTCTAACCACAGTCATCCTGAAAAATATAAGATAGATGATCCCAGTGGTTTGTTCATGAGATAAGCATATATTTATGCTTTTTAAAGTATTATATCTCATCTTCTCTCTTCTTTTTCTCTACTCTCATCTTTTTCCTATCTCTCTTGTCTGTTCTTCTTCTTTCTAAACCTCCCTTTCTCTCCTTCATTCTTTTTCACTTTCTTTCTAATTCCACATCTCATTATTTTATCAGTCCAGAAATACATAGAGGTATGAAACAACCTTAACACTGTGGCATTTAATAAATTGTAGAATAATTAAGTATTTTGTGCGTTAATTCAGGGCCCTCAAATCTTGAAGATAGCTGTTGGGATTCAAGATAAAAAGGTAATCATAAACCCAAAGATCAAATAGTAGTTCAGCTCATGCCATGTTTGCACAAGAACTTATCTTCAGTAATGCAAAGACAGCAATACCTGGAGACATATTTCTTATTACTATTTAGTCTTGTTTAGATGTAGATCTATAAATCACAAGCAGAAAATTATAGGCTACTAACAAAGGCAAGGGTTGGAGAGAATATGCTGGGATTTTCAGTTTTGCGGAAAGACTTCACTTCACTGGGTCCCTTGAGACTTTCTGATCTCCTCCAGTCTGATCCTTCCTAGATTCCCACAAAGTATCTATCAGCTCTCATCCTTCTCTCAACATATGCCCATGAAGGCAATTTAAGTAGTAAGCATTATTTTCTGGCAATTAGATTACAAAGGACATCATGCTAAAAAAGATAAACAAGAGGAAAACAAGTCAGAGCCTGTCAAAGTTAATATAACCTACTATTGTCATTCTAAAAATAAAAGTAAATTCATTTTATTGAAGTGGTGGGATTTGAAGGGTCATGGGAAGTAAAGGAGTAGGTGAGATACAGTTTAGACAAAATCAAAAAACACTGATGAATTACCTTATATGAGTCCAAGTTCTTTTCTAATCCTGAACAACCTCATAAAATATAGTGTTCACATGTCAAAAAATAATATATGTGTGTACACTAATACCATTCAGATGATTTGTTTTTTCCCTTGAGAATTGAATAGAGCTAACTGCTGGTATAGCAACCCTTCTCAAAAACAGAACTTTTATGAGCAGTAACAGACTGAAATAAGATATTCAGGCCGAAATTATCATCAAGTGAGGGAATGATTCTTCATTGCAGAAGAAAAATTTAAAAGAAAACTTTATTTCTATAAATATATTCACTAAGAAGCTGAAGAATTGGTCTCATTTATTTTTAATTATCCTAAGGAATCAATAGGTAAAACTACAATCATATTCATAAATGATAAAATGCAATGAGGGACCTGTTTTTTATCCTCAACAAACATGCTCTTGGTAGCATATGTGTAGCTGAAGAATTTTTTGTTTTGTTTCTTTTTTATGTTTGGCATGTAATTCATCAAAATGAATGTGAGAATAAATAATACCCATTTGTCCTACAGCTCTTTTGCCCTTCATTCCCAGAATTTGGTCCAATATGGGTCCAACCTTAAATGTTTAGGGCCAAATCAGAACAAGACTAGGCAATCTGGGCCAGCCCCAGCTCATCTTTAACTAGAAGTACTTTGGGAAGGATATCTGGGAAGCCTCTTAATTAAATTGAATCCAATGCTCATATCCAGGCCTAGACCTCCAAGAATTTTCCAAAACTAAGGTAATGCATGTCCTAGAGAAATTTCTGCAACTGTGCATAACATAGTTGGAGGAAGGAGATTCAGCACAGTTGCTTTCCTTTATTGATATCAAGTGTGGGTTTCCCTGTTCCAGTATTCCCTTGATGTGCCCTGTCTTCTCATGTGGGAGAAGTCATAAAAATATCACATGTTCTACAAGAAAGGCTTCACAGACTTCGTCTGGGGTCACTGTGCATTTCGCTGAACACATTTTCCACTTGTTGGTATTCCTTATGGTAGAGAACTCAAAGGAGATGGCACCTAGCATAATACAGTAAAAATACTTTAAGTACTTTTTTACCTCCAGAGGCCATATTATTTTTAACCCAGAAGCTTGATCTGTAAAATATATAAGTGGAGTCATTCTGATTGAAGCTGGGGTCATAGACCCAGAGCCTCCTCCAAGCACTAATCATTCTGCTGAAGAATTGCTGCCCAAACAATAGTTCTTATGCAAGTTTTGGAAACTAAATGGCTTAGTCCATCTATCTTTCTTCATATGGCAGACAGTTATTCTAACTCAATTCTCAATCACATAAGAACTTAGTCTTCTCTGATATACACATCATAATCACCATCATCTCCAACATATTCTGATTTCCTACAGTAACAGATACTTCATATCTCTGTCATTGGCCAACTTCAAATTTGAATGCTTCAGGATCAAATTCTTCTTTCTGTCTTAAACACTTAGGAAGTACCATATGTGGGCATAAAATTGAATTAAATATCAGAAATGCTTTTGAAAAGAGAGGAATAAACAAGGTAGCCCCTATCCTGAAGCCATTATAGTTTTTCAACCTGAGCTATAACATATATGTAGTAAGCATCCAGAGAGCATAGGGAGATATAAGTTAATGTATGAACATAAAGTCACAAAGATGCTGAGGCTTCCCAGAGATGCGCTTTGGATCTCATAGAGCAAAAGACAACTAGAGGGTATCCCAGGCAGAGGGCCATCAATACAGAAATCAGTAAGATATGTATGGGAGATGATTTAGCCAAAAGATTAAGTTTGCAGTAAAGTCAGATACCCAAAGGCAGTCATTTGAAAGTCAAAGACTTTTTTGACAGGGATCTTTGAATGCTTGGCTAATGAATTTTAAAATAATTCCATTTGTAGCATAACCTCTTCTGTGATCCAGCAATGCCCATATATTTAATGTTACAATTTCAGTATTCTCAGTGATATAAAGAATGATACTGCTTCTTCACACAGCTCTCAAATTTTAGTTGCATGAAATGTGCTTGCATGTGGTCTATGGTAGCCCTAGGAACAACTTTCTTTCCCCTTTATGTGTTTGATTACATAGATCTGGAAACCAAAACCCTCCAGGGGTCTAAAGGTGAAAATAGTCTCAGCTCTACAGGCACTTTTTTTGTGGACAATTCTAGTGTGGACTTCCAGAAATTTCCAGACAAAGAGATATTGAGAATGGCTGGACCACTGACAGCAGATTTCATCATCAAGGTGAGCTCATTTAGGTATCTAATCTCCCAAGGAAAAAGAGACTTTTGGTTTGACATTTGGAAAGTCTGATCATTATCCAGAAAATATTTAATTCAAGGATGTTGAGCTGTCTATCTCTTGGGCTTTAGAAGAACATATGACATTTTTTAGGAATATTTTTATATATATTATTTTTAAAAAGGCCTCACCTAAGCAGCCAACACATTATTAGCTGGGAGAATATAAAGTATTTCTAAACAATCAGGATACAGTCATTGACATTGATATTAATAGGGTATCCTTAGTAAGAGAGAAGACAAACTGATGATCTGTACACTTGTTCATCTAATCATGCTTCCAATAGCAAGTTCTGTTTTCTCTCTTACTGGCAATAAAGCTAACTTGTTTCCTTCTATCAGAGCTTCCCTCCTCTTCAAGGTAATATAAAACACATTGCTGGAAGCAACATGCACATTCTATTGGAAAAATGCACACACTGGGAGAACGGTTGGGAATCACAATAAAATAAAGCATTTTTTTTCTCACTAGGTCAGGAGGACCTGAAGGATTTCGGCTGTAAAGCTGTAAAACTTGTAATGTGTCCAGAACTCCATAAATTTTTTCATCATGGGACCTAGAGCCAGAGGACATTTGATTTAAGCGAAGGCTCGATGACCCTATGGCAGCTGAAAATAAAAATGCATATAGGAAAGTGTGATAGACAGTGAGGTTAGATGGAAGAAGGGTTCCAGAATATACTCCTGTCTCTCCATCTGTATGGTAGCTCCTTAATATAGTCCAGGTCCTGTGGCTGGAACATGAACAAGAAGCTACAAACTACTACAGATAGCTCACACTAGAAATGGTGCTGCAGGTAGCTAAATAATTTCCATTAGCAGGCAAATCCAGTAAAAAGTGAAATATGCCTTAATTCTCAGAAGCCCTTAGAGTATTGTTGAATAAACTACTTATACCATAGTAATTTCCCAGTGGCCTTGCAAGAGGTAATGCCCATATTGAAAGTATAAAATTGAATTAAAATAATATTATGCACCTGTGAATAGTTCACAACATTGTCTAAGGCATTTCATGACCCTGTGTACAACAGACACGAAAGACTCCCTGACACTGCCATAACACACAATCTTTTGTATGCTTAAGGCCTTTGTTGTAGCCACTGTGCCAATCCATCTAGTTGAAGGTCTCCCTTTTTTCATTGACACACCTCTCTCTCAAACATGATGTCCTTCTCCAGGGGTTGGTCCCTCCTGACAGCGTGTATAAAATACATAAGATGCAGTCTTGCCATCTGTGCTTCCAAGGAGCACTCTGGTTGCACTTCTTCTAGGACAGACTCCTTCTGTTCAGATGCCTCCAGTCAAACACTTAACTTTTGTTGGTTCTGTCTCTGTATTGTCTCTTAGGATTGTTCGTTTTCTCTATCTTCATTGCCTCTGTCTTAGCTTTGCATTTTCTCATCTACACTAATACCAAGGCATCTGAATTAATTTTTCAGCCTCTGATCCATTGTTTGTCTCACCTTCAGAATCCGTTTTTTTAAACTGATCCCCTTTCCATAATCCTTCATGGTCCCTACCTCCACTCATTTTTTTAAGGTTAAAATGCAAATCCAAAGGACAGTCTTTGTTCGTTTTGATAATCTGGATTCTTTCTACCTTTCCACTTCCATCTTTGACTTTGCCCTTCCTGTTCCAGCAAGCTGAGTGACTGGCAAATTCTTTACTACCTTTGCGCTCAGAACTCACTGCTTTTGCATAATGCAATCCTCTCTACCTACAATGTTCTTCTCGTTTTTCTTTTGCATCCCCTTCACTATCCCCTACTTATTCTTTAGGATTTCTTCCTTTCAGAAGCATTCTGTGACTTCACCCTAAATGTCTGTTTACATTACATTTTCCCTATCTGTGTTTCTGGTGGGAAGGGACTACGCTGGATTTATCTTCTTATCTCCATAAGAAGAAACCACTAAGCATTAACTAGTGCTGAATGGATAAAGAACCTTAACCTGCTGCACAACAATTGTTTAAGACCAGATGCTAACATCTTTGTTTTACTGACCATGAAACGTAGCTTCAGGGAAGTTGAATAAGTCACCTAAGTTTACACCCATGGTAAACCAGGCCTAGAAATCATATCTCTTTTCTTTAGCTCATAGCACTTCTTAATATTTGTGTTGCTTCTAAGAATTTATTATTTTCTTCAAAGATATCATTAGAAAATATTGTTGTTGTTGAGTGTCATCAAATCAAGTCCAACTCATAGTGACCCTATGTGTAATAGAACAAAACATTAGCCAGCACTGTGCCATACACATGCTCTTTTGATCAAAGCGCTCATTGAGAAGAATCACAGCATGTGGAGGTCCCAGGGACTCCCATCAATAAAGTCATCTCTTACTTTGAGGATACAGCTCTTCTCCAGTCATCTTTTCAGTGCCTTCCATCCTGGGGGGCACATTTTCTGGCACTATATCTAACAGTGCTTCTCTGCCATTCATAGGGTTTTCAATGACTAATTGTTTCAGGGCCAGCAGCCATACCACTGTGGTGTTGAATCCCATCAGCTCTTGGAAGTTAAACAGGGTTGGACCTGGTTAGTACCTGGATGGGAGATTGCTTGGGAACACCATGTGCTATAGGCTTGGGAGAAGGACCTGGCAATCCACTCCCAGAAAACAATCAGTCATTGAGAACCCTGTGAATAGCAGAGAAGCACAATAATAATGTTTTGTCTATTATACATAGGGCCGCTGTGAGTCAAACACTGATTCAACAGCACCTAAAAACAACAACAATTGTTTTATGAGTAGGATGCCAGATCCTTCTCCCAGTCTGTAATAGTCTGGAAGCTCAGGTGAAACCTGTCCACCATGAGTGGCCCCTTGTTTCCTCCAGTAATTCATAGTGAAATAAATTTTTCTCCTCAATTTTCCCCAAGAAAATAACTAAAACTAAAAGATAACATTAGATTATTTATCAATTCCCATGAATTATTTCTTAAAAATTATACATATAGTAATTCACCTTTTGCCTGCAGCCATACCCCTGTGCCATCCAACTCCATCAGATCACGGATACTAAACAGGGTGGGCCCTGGTTAGTACTTGGATGAGACACCGCCTGGGAACACCAGGTACTGTAAGCTTGGGAGGAGGACCCAGAAACTCACTCCCAAAAAACAATCAGCCTTTGAAAACCCTATGATCAGCAGAGAAGCACTAACAATACTATTTCACCTATTGAATGTAGGGTCACTATGAATCAGATACCAACTCAATGGCACCTAATAACAATACAGCTTTCAATACCGTTCAAAATGAAGCCTCTTCTGCATTATATTTTTTGATCAATCAAGTCTTTTTAAAATATTTAAAAAGCAATGTATCTAAGTCTGAAACCAATTTTATATTAATAAACTTCTTTAGAAACATTGAAATTCTTCACAGTCAACGGTTTTCCATTATTTATATACTTTATTTTCTTTATCCATTCATCTATTGAGGGATATTATCTAGGCTATTGTGAATGATGCTGCAATGAACATGGGAGTGCAGATGTCTCTTCAGCATACTGATTTCGTTTCCTTTGAATATATACCCAGAAGTGGGATAGTTGGATCACATGGTAGTTCTATTTTTAATTTTTTGAGGACCCCCCATATTGTTTTCCATAATGTTTGTATCAAATTACATTCCTACTAACAGTAAAAATGTTTCCTTTTCTCTAATTCTTGCCAACAGTTACCTTCTATATTGTTGGTAATAGCCATTCTAACAGGTGTGAGGAAATATTTCATTGTGGTTTTGATTGCATTTACCTGATAATTAGTGATTTTGAACATGGTTTCATTTACCCTTTGCCATTTATATGTCTTCTTTTGAGAAATGTCTATTCAAATCATTTGCCCATTTTTTTCCATGAAGTCTTTTGTTTCCTTGCTGTGGAGTTATATCCCATATATATTTTGAATATTAACCTCTTATCACATAAATGGTTTGCAAATATTTTCTCCCATTCTGTAGATTATCTCTGGATTCTGTTCTTTCCTTTGCTATGCAAATCCTTTTTATTTTGATGTATTCCATTTTCCTGTTTTTGGTTTTGTAGCTTTTGCTTTGGGGGCCATATCCACAAAGTCATTGTTCAAATCGGTGTCATAAAGCTTTTCCCAATTTTTTTTCTAGTACTTCTACAGTTTTGGGTCCTACATTTCATGTCCGAATTTTTGTGTATAGCATGAGTTGATTTTTGTGTGTGATATGAGGTAAGGGTCTAATTTCATACTTCTGCCTATGGATATCCAGTTTCCCACAAACCATTTATTAAAAAGACTGTTCTTTTCCTAGTATGTGTTCTTGGCAACTTTGCCAAAAAATCAAATGGCCATAAATACCTGGATAAATTTCTGGATCTCTATTCTGTTCTATTGGTCTGTGTGTCTGTTTTTATGCCAGTGCCAAGTTGTTTGTTTTGTTTTGTTTTGTTTTACTTGTTGTTTTTATTGTAGCTTTGTAGTAGAATTTGAAATCAAGTAATGTGATGCCCCCAGGTTTTGTTTGTTTGTTTCTCAAGATTTCCTTGACTATTTAGGGTCTTTTGTGTCTCCAAATGGATTTTTGGATTGTTTTTTCTATTTCTGTGAATAATATCATTGGAATTTTGATAGAGATTATTTTGAATCTATAGATCACTCTGAGTAGTATGGACATTTAATTCTTCTAATTCATAAACACAGGACATCTTTCGATCAATGCATGTCTTATTCATTTTCTTTCATCAGTGTTTTATACTTTTCAGTGTACAGGCCTTTTGCCTCCTTGGTTAAATTTATTGCTTAATATTTTTATTGTTGTTGTTGTTAGGTGCCATCGAGTCATGTCCGACTCATAGTCGGACCCTTATAGGGTTTTCAATGGGTGATTGTTTCCGGATTGCCTCTGGGGTGGGTTGCCATGTCCTTCTCCTGTTTCTGTGGTGCTGGGAATCGAACTTGGGACCTCAGAGACTGCAGAGCAGTGCTCTACCAACTGAGCTAAATCCCAGCCCTAATATTTTTATAGCAATTGCAAATGCGATTGCTTCCTTGATTTCTTTTTGAATAGTTTGTTTTAAGTGCGTAGAAATACTGTTAGTTTTTATATGCTGATTTTATGTCCTCCAACTTTACTGAACTTGCTTATTAGTTCTAATTTAGAGGGGTTGTTGTTGTTAGGTGCCATCGAGTCGGTATCCGACTCATAGCGACACTACAAATAACAGGTGAGACACTATTGTTGGTGCTTCTCTGCTATTCATAGGGTTTTCAATGGCAGATTGATTGCTGGGTCCTTCTCCCAAAATTTGGGGGGTTGATATATTAATTTAAATAGTCGTTTCCTTTTTGAATAAGATACTTGGGAATCAAAAGGGCTACTTGTCAGTATCTCCTTGAGTTTTTATTGCTGAAATACCACTTTTTGGTTCTTTAAAAGGAAAAGACACATTTTATACAAATGGGAGATTTTCTCACAGTGATGGATTGCCATTGGTTCAAAAATAATATATTGATACCTTCTTTTCTGACTCTCTTTAAAGCTAGACTAAATTCTCATCTTGCTTGCTAAGGGAGCATTGCTTCCAAAAATTTAAACTTGATACATTGGCTGTACAAACATTTTTGGCAGTGCTAGTGTAGTGTAGTAGAATAGATAAGCACCCTAGAATTTGACATATTCTGCTGCTTATTAGGTTTGTGACCTTGAGGACATTGCTTTAATTCCTTGAGCCTGTTTACTCATTTATAAAATTTAATGCAATATTTCCCCCTCCCAAAAGAACTCTTGTGTGTGATTAAATGAGGTAATGTACATAAAAGTGGACAGGGTCAAATTACTTTCTTTCTGTTTTTTTTGAAATGCTTTGACTTCCAATCAAACTAATCACAATACTCTCTGCACAATAGCAGAAAGTTACTTCTCTCAGGATGGTCAGAGGTTGATCAATTTAAAACTGATGTGTCCAGAACAATTTGGCAAGTATACCCATTTAGATAAATGGATGTAAAAGCTAACTGGCTGTGACCTCTGCAAATACATTAATTATTGGGAGTGACCTGGCTATTGGGAACATGACTGACTGGCTAAGTAACCCCTTCCTCCCTTACCATAGCACATGCTTCTTTTCTGAAGCTGCAGACTCAATGAAAGGTAGTGACCTTCCCAGACAAAACAGAGTCTTTCTTGGTTATACGTCCATCCTTTATAAGAACCTCCAAATTAGCTCTCCTTTTGAAAGCACTTAAGATATTTTTGTACATATTCTGGCTTTGTCCACATGAAAAACTTCATCAGGAATCTAGATTATATCAAAAGGAAAGTGATAAGTACCGAAGCTGCCAACAGAGCAGAAATATACAGCCAAAGAAAAAATAATAAGCATATGCAGAACTTAGAACACTGACTCAGAATTCATGCACTGATAACTTGAGAATAGTTATTTCCTGGGGAGGACAACTTATAAAATGTATTGAATTTTTATATTTGTAAATTTTGATTAGGAGTATTGGTATCACCTGAGTTTTTGCCAAAGTAGCATTTTTGTGTGTATTCTTTTAATTAACCAACAATATTGTTTGTACCATGTGCAATAAAATGTTTTGAAGTATGTGTACATTGTGCAATGGTTACATCTAGCTAATTTCCAAATGTATCACTTCACATGATTATTACTTCTATAGTGATGGCACCAAAAATGGTAGCCTGTTTTAGTATTCAAAAGGAAAAGAAAGCCTATGATTTCCACTTGCATCAATTGTTGTTGTTGTTAGGTGCCATCGAGTCAGTATCCGACTCATAGCGACCCTCATAGGGTTTTCAATGGCTGAGTGCTTCGGGATTGCCTTGGGAGTGGATTGCCAGGTCCTTCTCCCATTTTTGCGGTGCTGGGAATTGAACTCAGGGCCTCAGAGACTGCAGCACAGCGCTCTACCCACTGAGCTAAATCCCAGCCCTCAAAAGGAAAAGAAAGCTTATGATTTCCACTTGCATCAATTAGAGTATTGTTATTGTTGTTGTTAGGTGCTGTTAAGTCGGTATCTGACTCATAGTGACCCTCATAGGGTTTTCAATGGCTGACTATTTCGGGATTGCCTTGGGAGTAGATTGCCAGGCCCTTCTCTCATTTTTGTGGTGCTGGGAATTGATGTCGGGACTGCAAAGACTGCAGCGCAGCCCTCTACCAACTGGGCTAAATCCCAGCCCACAGTTAGAGTATTAGGCGGAGATAATGCCTTCATATTTTGTCTTGGGCAGCCTTGAGCATAACCTTGTCCATAATTTAGTAACCCCCACAGAAAATTGTCTTTCTTTAATTTTCTTTTCTTTTTCTTTCCTTTTATTTTTCAGTACTAGAGGGTTGAACCCATGGCCTCACACATGCTAAGCAAGTGCCCTACCACTTAACTGCACCCTAGCCCCTTTATTATTTTATTTATGTATTTATTTATGTTTAGATTGGGTTTCACTAAGTAGTGCAGGATGCCTCTGGCTTCAAATCTGCTATCCTCCTGCCTCAGCCTCTTGAGTAGCTGGGATTATAGGTTTGTGCCATGGTGCCCAGTCCAAAATTGTGTTATTATTAAAGGAATTAAGAGGAGTAGCCTAGATATTTCCTCAACAAGACTCCAATTCCCCAGGAAACTGCACCAAGAATTGACAAATGGGATTGCATGAAGCTAAAAGGCTTCTGTACAATGAAGGAAATAATAAACAGAGTAAAGGGAGAGCACACAGAATGAGAGAAAATCTTCGCATCCTACACATCTGACAAAGGACTGATTTCTAGAATGTACAAAGAACTTAAGAAATCAAACACAAAGACAACAAATAGCCCAACAAATAAATGGGCAATGGAACTGAGCAGACAGTTCTCAAACGAAGAAGTACAAATGGCCAAGAAACACATGAAAAAGTATTCATTATCCCTAGCCATTAGGGAAGTGCAATTCAAAACAAACAACACTGAGATTCCATCTCACTCCAGTCAGTGTGACCAAAATTAACAAAATAATTAATAACAAATGCTGGCGAAGATGCAGAGAAAAGGGAACCCTTTTGCACTGCTGATGAGACTGTAAATTAGCCACTTTGGAAATCCATATGGAGGTACCTTAGAAAACTAAGAACAGAAGTATCATATAACCCAGCTATACCACTCCTGAGAATATGCCCAAAGGAAGATGATTAGTCATCATACCACAGGGACACATACACCTCCATATTTAATGCAACACTCTTCACAATTACGAGGATATAGAATCAACCAAGATGTCGATTAACAGAGAAGTGGACTGAAAAACTGTAGTATATATACATAATGGAATATTACTTAGCAATAATGAAGAATGAAATAATGACATTTACAGCAAAATGGATGGAACTGGAGAACATTATAATACTAAGTGATCTAATCCAGTCCCAAAAAGAGAAATACCTTATGTTCTCATATGTGGGAGCTAAATCTAACTTAAAGCAAGAAAAATAAACAAATAAATAAAACTATACATATGAAGACATATTAAAATGAACATTCATATATATCTAAGAAGGGAAAATATAAGCAAAGTTGAAAGAAAGGGGGAGGGGATCAGTAAGTGGGAGTGGAGGTTGGGGAAGAAGGGAGGGGCACAATAAAGTACAGGGGAAAAGGGAGAGAAAAATATCAAAACATATGATGCAACTATATCAATATATGGGAAAGATGGTTCTGTAAAACATGTCAGTTGATGAATATGTAAGCAAAAGTGATATAACAGTTGCATAAAGGAGAGAGCAAAAAGTCTTACTAAGCTGTACCCCACCAACATTCATACATAACAAAAAAATTAAAAATTGTGACGGAGCCTTTTGACTATTCTCAATTATGATATCTATGAATAATTTTACCCATTTCTAAAAAGAGGAATTCTGTCCCCAAATCAATGAGAGTATAACCTATGATTATATACTATTCTCATTACATATTAATTAAAATTCCTGTTTTTCTTTTCTTCTTTAGTTCATACTGTTCTGTAAAATATGTAAGGTGATGAAGGTGTAAGCAAAACTGATTTAATAGTTGCATAATGCATATAACAAATGACTTATTACTCTGTACCTCATTAACATTTATAAATGTTGTTGTTGTTAGGTGTTATTAAGTCAGGTCCAACTCATAGTGACCTTATGTACAATAAATGAGACACCCCCTTACACTGTGCCATGCCCAGCACTTTTGTCAGTGTTTCTCTGCTATTCATAGGGTTTTCAATGGAGGATTGTTTCAGGAGTGGATTGCTAGGTCCTTTTCCCTAGCCTGCAGCACTTGATATTCCCAGGTGGTCTCCCATCCAAGGGCTAACCAGGCTGACATTGCTTAGCTTCCTGAGATCAGACAGGGTTGGATGCCATGGTGCTATGGCTGCAGACGTGTGTGTGTATGTGTGTCTACACACACACATACACACACACACACATATATATTTATAAATACATATTCTTATATAAACATATATTATTTATTTATAAATTTATATATATATATATATATTTATTTATTTATTTATAAATTGCTTATTACCTAGGATAAGTGAACTACCATACATGATATAATGATATCTGACCTCTCCTAGTTTACACTGTCATTTGGGAAATAGAACACTGGATAGAGAAGTTTGAAATGATGTGTATATTTAAGTTGTTGTTGCTGTTGTTGTTAGGTACTGTCCAGTAGAGTCTGACTCATAGTGATCCTCATAGGGTTTTCAATGGCTGATTGTTGCTTCGGGAGTGGATTGCCATGTCCTTCTTCTGCATATTTAAGTACTAAAATGAAAAGAACTGATAGCAAAAGCAAGAAATATTCACTGTGGGTTGATGTGATGCAGAAAGGCTTTTTGAGACATGGGCAGCCTGTGAATCTGGGGTTTTTTTTAATTAACCTATAAAATTTATAACATTTTTCATACATGTATATCCCATACTTTGCTCACATTTACATCTCCTCCTCATTATTGCCTGTGAATCTTTAGTAGGATTGAAATAATGACTTCTTTCCTCCCTTGGAGGCTGAGCTCTGGCAAGTGGTCTAGGGTGGTTTTGCCCTGCCATCTAACCTGTTATGGATGGTCTCCCCACACCAGTTAACCTGTGTTCATAAGAGGGAAAATTTTATCCTAAGCCCAGTGTTCTTGAGAGGAAAAGTTTGATTATACTGTAGGAAATCAAAGAAATCAGTAGTAAGTAGTGATGGCTTTTCTTACCCAACATTTACAAGTAGTGATTCTCCCAGTAAATATTCCCTATTTTGTTGGTAGGTTCCAGGGATTTAGGACTAAGGTACTTGGATGATGCTGCATTTCTTGGTGGATTTCCCTCATTGTTTTGCCAACTATACAGTGAGGTTTCAGATACAGAGCCTGAGAACTGACCCCTCCCTTTTCTTTCTGCTGAGAGTTACAGACCCCTGTATAATACTCCCGCTCCCCAACCCACCCAGCTCTACTGGCCATGTATGTCTTTGCCTTCCTTCTCCATCTGACCACCAGGATAGTCTTTCCAGGCTCTAGTTTGCTCTGCCTCTCGGCATTTCTTTCCTGGCCAATCTTTTCCATCCTCTTTGTTTCTTAGCAAATGTTGTGTCTGTTATTACTAGAGAAACATCTCTGGTCTACTGCCCTACTGCTGAAGGTTGTGAGCAGCTTTAGCCATAGCTGGCATTTCTTATGTAGCCCTGAGCTAAAGGCCTGGAGGATGAACTCCACCATCTTCAAATTGAAGTCTGGAGTTCTAGGAACACTAGAAAACTCTGTAAGAAGTGTAAAAGTAAAGTTGATTACTAATAATTTTTTTATCATTTCAATCAAATTATCCCTAATCTAAATCAGTACTTCCAACTGCTAAAATTATTAGATATTCCAAACAATGGGATGATGAATCTCTGTTACATTCCAATAATAACTAGCATTTCTTACAAGCCCTTTGTACCATACTGTTCTGCCTTAACAGACAACCTTTGTGGAAAGTGTTCTTGGATGAAAGTTGTTTTGCCTTATTTCTTTTCATGAAACTTATCATTTGGTGGAAGTCATAAGTAACATCATTAAGAAACAGGCAGATATGTGTGTGTGCATATATATAAATATATATATGTACATGCATACATACACACACATATATACATATACATATATGTGTGTATACACACACACACACATATATATATATATATATATATATATATATAGAAAGAGAGGGAGAGAGAGAGGTAACAATGATTCTAAGAATTTATCACAGAAAAGTGTTTTTTAATTCCAAAAGTACTTGAAGGGCCATGATCATTATAAAATGCATTTGTTCATTAATGCATTCATTTATTGAACAATTGTTTGAACACCTACTGTGGAGATGATGCCAAAGAAAGAGTGATAAGCGACACACATAATACCTGCCTTGGTAGATTTGACAGATGAAGGAGGAAGTCAATGCAAGAACAATCACACCCATATAAGCTATTCATAGACACTTGGTACTGTATGGAAGATTTGAGTATTGTTGTATATCTTTGGCATCTCAAGCAAAAGTGTTTAAAAATATTTTTATAATACTTCTTGAGGATATAGTATTGCTGCCCAAACAGCCCCAAGCTGAGTGTAGTAGACTGAGACATTTAATAAACATATTTACAGTCTAGGGTTATGGGTCAGAGGTGGTTGTTGTTGTTAGGTGCTGTTGAGTTATGTCTGACTCATAGTGACCCTTATGGGTTTCTATGGCTGATTGTTTTGGAATTACCTTGGGAGTGGATTGTCTTGTCCTTCTCCCACTTTTGCAGTGCCGGGAATCAAACTCGGGACCTCTGAGACCTTAGAGTGGTGCACTCCCAACTGAGCTAAATCCCAGCCCACTCGGTGGTTAGACACTTGCAAAAACATGAGTGAGGCTTTTTCAGTTCAACTCCACAGTACTGCAAAAAATAAAAAATAAATTAAAAAACCATATTTACCTGTTTTCCATTTTATTCTCTTCCTAGAAACCATACTGATTTGTTTCCATTGTTTTCTAGCCCTCTTGAGTCCTGACATCCTGTTGACCTGAGAGCACTGTCAGCAAGTCAGTTGACACTGTCAGTCCAGCTCACAGACATGTAGTAGCAGGTCACCCATGGCTCCCTTTTGCCCACTTGTCCTTATCAGAGCAGCAACTGAACTATAGCCATAGTGGATTAGGGGGACCCCTGAATTCCAGCACCTCTTACCTGCCTATCTGAGGAAGAAGTTTCTACCACACCAATGAGAGAAAGACACTTAGTTGGACTACATCCAGAAGCTTACAAATTTTCCTTAGCTTAACAGAGAATAAAAGATGCCTTTATGGTGTTTTATCTGGGGGAATGTCTCCTTGATGATGGCCTCATGTGTTTGTAATTTCTCCTCAGTTCCTCTGGTTTTACACACACAGCTCAACCGTAACCTCCCCCCACCGCATACACACACACACACACACACACACACACACACACACACACTCACCCGTACCACTCTGTAATTCTGCCATGACAGTATGATCAGTTGCTCTAGAGAGGGACCAGTTTTAGTCTTCTCATTTAATTTTAGAGTGTGAAGTCATTATGTTGAATTAGAAACACTGAAATATTGTAATTATAGGAAGAAGAGTTTGGTTCAGAACATTCCTTCTTCTGATTAGCATAAGAGGTCAAAATTACACACGCCAGATGTGCTCAGCTCCCTACACCAACATTCTAAGGTGTCAAACTGAAGCTTTCAGCATATTCTTGAGAACTGGCGCGTGATGTTCGAGGATTTCAGGTTTATGAAGCTGCAGCACTAATGATATAATAAGGGCCAGCCAAGCAGGTCAGAATGAAGAAAAACAGAGGAAAGGACTATGGTAGGCTCATCTTAATGAGCAACAGTTAGGCTATCAAGGGTAGATGTCATATTAGTGTCATCTTTTTTATTTTAAGCATTGGGTTCCACTTGAAATTGAAGAGTTTAAAGGATATGAAGACAAGTACAAAGATACAACTAAAGATAAATACGTGTCACATCACAACACCACTGGGGAGATTGCTTGGTACCATGAAAAGAACAGCATGTTTAGAGATAACACAGACCTGAATTCAAATTCTGCTCTGCTATTCTTTAGTTGCATAGACTTGAGCAAGTCACTAAACCTCTCTGAATCTGACACATAGTACTGAGAAATATTGACCCATAGATAGTGCTCCCCTTTTGTGAATGACACGGAGTATCTCAGCTCTTTTAAAGAAGGAATTGTATCACTGTTTATCCTAATTAGAAAAGACCTGAATACTCTGAGGATCAGAGACCCAGTGTCACATGAGAAAAGCTGTAGGTTTCTTCTCTCTTTCTTGTCCTCTTCAGCTTTCCCAGACTTGCTGAGTAACATTTCTGTTTTCCCATCCAAATTCTAAATTCTGAACTAGAGTTTGACACTTATCGATTTTTCTTGGCCCTGTTTATTCAGTATTCCTATTTCCCCTGCCTTCTAGGTGTTCAATCCATTTGTTGAGATTAGTAGCAAAGAAATAGAGCTATCTTTAAAATAATCTGAATCTGGCACCATGGTGCATGTTTATAATCCCAGCAACATGGGAGGCTGAGGCAGGAGGATACCAAGTTTGATGCCAGAGGCAGCCTGTGCGGATTAGTGAGACTTTGTCTAAGATAAAGACTAAAAAAGGGATTGGAGCACATGTTAGTTGAGAGCAGTTGCCTAGCACGCACGAGGCCCTGGGTTTGACCCCTGTACAACAATAACAAAAACCAATAATAATCCAAAGACAAGATCCATTATCTAGGGTGAATCCAAGATTCACCCAAGATTCACCCTAGATAAAAAGCAGCTGGGACACTGGGAAGGCTTAAAAACTTACCAGCTTAAAAAGCACTTAAAGTCTTAGGGCAGCAATTTAGTTGAACTCTGATGCTTCTCTAATTATTACAGTGTAGCTGGAGTAAGAAATGATCCTCTCAATTGTTCTTAGAACCTCCTTTAATACAATAAAGAGTATAAGCTTTGCACAGCAGTCTAAATTATTGAATGGCTCATCCTTCTGTCCTCATGAAATTAATTGTTCACGTTACTTATCTTCTCTTTCAGTTTAAGTTTGTTTTCTCAACCTTAAACTTTTAAGAACCATTAAAGAATTATTGCCCCCAAATTCCCCCCTTTAAAAGGGGGTTTATAACTTCCATAAACACCACTTTTATTTTAAAGTGATTGCTTTTATAGGATAAATTGATGTTTTTCAAATTCTGGTTCTTGGCATATCTACATTGGGATTGTCTGGATCTGAGTATGGGTCCAGGAATTTGCATTTTAGAAAGCTTCCAACTGGTAACTTTCCACATTGTTGTTGTTAGGTGACATCGAATTGGGTTCGACTCACAGTGACCTTATGTACAACAGAATGAAACACTACCTGACACTGTGCCATGCCTGGGCTCTATTGTCAGTGCTTCTCTGCTATTCATGGGATTTTCAATGGCTGATTTTTTCAGGAGTAGGCTGCCAGGTCCTTCTCCCGAGCTACAGCACCCAGTACTCCCAGGTGATCTCCCATCCAAGGACTAACTAGGTCCAACCCTGCTTAGTTTCCAAGATCTGACGAGATCAGATGCATTAGAATATATTAATCACTAAATTGACAGGGAGATCTATGTATGTCTCTCTATGGGAAAAGCTACTTAATTGTTAAAGTCTTTTTTCTTTTCTCCTTAACCACAAGTAGTATCTTTATTTTTGGAAGTGTATGGAGTTTATAATTTTTGACAATTTCTCAACCTATGTTTAAAAACCCACATAATTTTATCTGCTGTACCAGAGAGGCTGGAAATAAGGGGTGAAAGGGAATGGGTTAAAATCGTGGTGGAATCACAATGGAGACATTGCCATCTTTTTTTTTTTTTTTTTTGTGGCAACAGAGATGAGGAGGCAAGGACAGGGAGGGCCCCTGTAGGACCATTCACTGGGCACCTGGTAAGATGAGTAGTACTGCTGTTGCCATTTTGCTCTCCTGATGTGGTTGCTCACACAGCCCCAAACCCTCATACTGCCATACGTCCTTGTCCAAAGTTCAAGTGATCCAGAAAACACACCCCTGTCATACTAATCCTTCAACTTTCCTCCTGCAGATCCGTGACTCAGGGCCTGCAGACAGCACGGTTCAGTTCATCTTCTATCAGCCCATCATCCACCGGTGGAGGGAGACAGATTTCTTTCCTTGCTCAGCAACCTGTGGAGGAGGTAATGATGCTCACTTAGCCTAGAAACTGCAGGTTTCTTAGAGGAAAGGCTTGTCTATCGTAAGATGGAATAACTTCTGCATGAAAGAAATGTAGTGTTATAGTTAATCAAATCCCTTCTTCTAAGTGGAGCCAATTCCCAAAGCCCTCTTGTAGGGAAGATGCTGTAGTTGAGATGTTCCATAAACATTCCTTCTGTAGATTCCCAGAGGAAACTTTTCTTTCTTTGATTTCATGGAAAGCCAAGACAAGGAATATCATAATTTGAGACAGTTTTGTCCTGAGGCACTTCCATTCATCTGAGTGTAAACCACTCATCTGGTTGTGGTGAAGGTAATTATGTAGGAAGCAAGTAAAGAGAGTCGTCAGGTTTACTTAATTAGAGGAAGTAGTTTATTACCACAAAAAAGAAAATACTGCATTGTAGACTTAAGCTCAGTTATTTTTTGCTTACACCCATTGTCCATGCGTTAAAAGGAATGTCATTTGCTTTATGTATTTATTAAAATGCATTTCTTGTTAGAAGTCATAAAATTAATTACTGTCACTACCCTATCACATTTGTATCATGGACAGCATTTTGTGTTGCTTGGTAAGGTTTTTTGCCCCATTTTCTGCTCTTAATTGTATAATTGCTTTGAATTATTTTGCAGTAATTTGTTTAGTCATTTCCCCATAGTAGATCGTTTAGTTCATTTGAAACTTTATACTTTTATAATATAATAAATAACCTAATGCCTACATGTTTCTCTCCTTTTGCAATGTTTCCTTGGGGAAAAAACCCAGTGAGAAGATTACTAGACAAAGGAGTTTCAGGAGTTGTGTGACTATTGGTATATATTACCAAGTTCTTTCTAGAAAATTAACATGCCATGGGTGAATATGGTAGATTAATTTCAACTTTTATAGGTTATCTTTTAAGTTTTTCTAACTTAATAGGTATAAAAATATGCATATATTTTTATGAAAACTAGCTCATCAGATAAATTCTAGCTCTGTTGTTATTAGGTGCTGTTGAGTTGGGTCCCACTCATAGCAACCCTGTGTACAGCAGAACAAAGCACTCCCCAGTTCTGTGCCAGGCACGCAGTCTTATCTACGTTTAAGCCCACTGTTGCAGATACTGTGTCAATCCGTATAGTGGAGGGTTTTCCTTTTTTTATTTTTTTTTCATTGACCTGCCACTCTCTCAAACATGATGTCCTTCTCCAGGGGTTGGTCCCTCCTGACAACATGTCCAAAATACATAAGGTGCAGTCTAGCCATCCTTGCTTCCAAGGAGCACTCTGATTACACTTCTAGGACAGATCTGTTGGTTTTTTTGGCAATCCATGATATAGTCAATATTCATCTCTAGCACCGTATTTCAGAAGCATCAGTTCTTCTCCTGTCTCCCTTGTTCAGTGTCCAGCTTTCACAACCATATGATGTGACTAACATTACCATGGCATGAGTCAGGTGTACCTTCATCTTCCATGTACCATCCTTATTTTTCAGCACTTTAAAGAGATCTTTTGCCACAGCTTTTCCCAAAGCAATACATCTTTTGATTTCATGACTGCTGCTTCCAGGGGTGTTGATTGTAGAACCAAGTAAAGCAAAATCTTCAACAATCTCAGTCTTTTCTCCATTTATTGTGAAGTTGCATACTGACCCAGTTATAAGGATTTTTGTTTTGTTGATATTGAATCACAATCCATACTGAAGGCTGGTCTTTGATCTTCATCAGTAAATGTTTCAAATCATCTTCACTTTCAACAAGCAGAATTGTGTTCATCTACATAATGCAGGTTGCTAATGAGTCTTCCTCCAATCCTGATGCCATGTTCTTCTTCATAAAGTTCAGCTTCTTGGATTACTTGCTCAGCATAGAAATTGAAGATATATGGTGAAAGGATACAGCCCTGACACACACCTTTCTCAACTTTAATCCAAGCAATGTTTCCTTGTTCTGTTTGAAAAACTGCCCCCTGGTCCACATACAGATTCCTCATGAGTACAATCAGGTACTCTGGTATTCCCATTCTTCACAGTATTATCCATAACTTGTTATGATCCACACAGTCAAATGCCTTTGCATAGTTGATAAAATATAGATAGATACCTATCTGATATTCTCTGCTTTTGGCTAATATACCTCAGCACCGATGCCCCTGGTTCCCTGCCCTCTTCTGAATCCAGCTTGATTTTCCAGCAGTTCCCTGTTTATATACTGCTTCAGTCTGAATGATCTTTAGTAAAGTTTTGCTCGTGTGTGATAGTAATTATATCATTTGATAGTTTCCACATCTGGTTGGATTCCCTTTCTTGGGAATAGGCACAGATATAGTTCTCTTCCAGTCAGTTGACAAGGAAGCTGTTTTTGAAATCTTTTGGTATAAACATGTAGCACCTCCAGTGCTGCATTTGTTTGTTGAAACATCTCTATTGGTATCCCATCAATTCCTGGAACCTTGTGCTTTACCAATTCCTTCAAGGCAGCTTCTACTTTGTCTTTCAATACCATTGGTTCCTCATCATATGCAACCTCTTGAAATGGTTGGTCATCCACCAATTCTTTTTAAATAATGATTCTGTATATTCTTTCCATCTTCTTTTGATGTTTTTTGTGTCAGTTAATATTTACCCTGTTGAATCCTTCACTATTGCCACTCAAGGCTTGAATTTTTTCTTCAATTCCTTAAGCTTGAGAAAAACAGTGTGTTCTTTCCTTTTGGTTTTCTGTCTCCAGCTCTTTGCACATCATTAAAATATTTTATTTTTTCTTCTCAAGCTGCCTTTTGAAATCTGTTTGGTTCCTTAACTTCATCATGTCTTCCTTTTACTAAGCTGTTTCACATTCAAGGGCAAGTTTCAGAGTTGCTTTTGACATGTAATTTGGTGTTCTCTTTTATTCCTGTCTTTTGAATAACCTTTTGCTTTCCTAATGAATGATGTTTTTGATGTCATACTACAATGCACCTGGTCTTCTGTCTATCATTACTGCCTAATACATTAAACCTGTTCTTTGTGGGGCACGTGCCTCCTGGTTCCACCAGGATGTTAAGATGGATGCCCGCAGGGATGGGAGAAAGGAAAAGCCTCAGGCACCTTTGCCTTGTGGGGACAAACACAGCTCTTTATTTCTCTGCCCTTTATCAGGACAGCGAGAAAAACCCAAAGCCTATAGCTTTAAATGCTAGCAGCTTCTATACAGTCTCAAGGGCAAATGCTTCCATGTTGGTGGAGAGCGAGTTCTTTCCTTGTTGATGGTCATGGCAGGAGAGCCTTGTTTCCTTGCCCATGGTCCAGGCAAGAGAAAAGGCAAAAAGGTTGTTTCCTTGCTGGTGGTCAAAAGTCCGGGTGAAAAAGGATCAAGCTGCCACAGTGCAGCTCCTTATATAGCTCGCCCATGGAATGGCCTGAGCTAATCAGCTTTGAATCCAATTGTCCAATCAGGTTCGGGGGCTTTGTGAAGGGTTTGGTACAAATGTCTAACCAAGTTACTTTCATTTTCCCTAGATTTAGCTGTTTTCCCAGTTTTGGGGTTTTTGCCAATTTCCTGCCAATTTCTCCCTACAGTTCTTGAGGTGGCCTCTGAACTCAGGTGGAAACAAGGTCATACCTTGTTTCTTGTACACTTGTTCTAATTTTCTGCAGTTTCATGTTGAACTTGCACATGAGCAGTTGATGGTCGGATCCACAATCAGCACCGAGTCTCATTCTGATATTTGATATGGAGCTTTTCCATTGTTTCTTTCCACAAAGGTAGTCAATTTGATTCCTGTATGATGATGATGATGATGATGATGATAATAATAATAATAATAACAGTAATAATAATAATTTGGTTCCTGGATAATAGCATTTCAGTTGCATGTGCACTATACCAGTTTCACATAGAGCTTCTGTATGAGTAAAATTTCAGTAAACTGACAATAGATTAATATAAAATAAGACAACTAGTATTACATTCATTTATATCCAACCCCTTTGGACCTCATTCTCCTCATATTTAAAAATGGAACTATTAAGCCGGGCATGGTGGCGCATGCCTGTAATCCCAGAGGCTCAGGAGGCAGAGGCAGGAGAATCGCAAGTTTGAAACCAGACGCAGTCTGCATAACTTAGCGAGACCTTGTCTCAAAAAGTAAAAAAATGGGCTGGGCTCGGGGCATAGCTCAGTGGCCCAGCACTTGTAAAGCATGCAGGCATGAAGCCCTGGGTTTAACTCCCAGTACCGCAAAAAAAAAAAAAAAAAAAAAAAAAAAAAAAAAAAAGGAACTATTGTGGCTTTCAAATATCAAAACTGATCAAAGGAAATCTTCCTAGGAAGCTCATATAAAAGGCAAACTCTTCTTAGTGAACATGTGAGGCATGTGGACTCCAGCCTTCCTTTTTCCTTATGGATCAGTTTGAAAATTACTAAAGAAATAGTCTCTGAGTTCCTGTCTATGTTTCTGGTTCCAGATTTAACTGGTTGGCCATTTTGCCAAGTGTAAAAAAATGCTACTCCAAAACATCTTGTGAAACTTTAGAAGACAGTATTATCTGACTATTGTGATCATTTACTTCATTTCAATTCTAACTTTCCACTTCATATACTCTATAAGGGCCTCAAAGCAATAGATTTAGGCTGACTCATTATGATTTTGGAAAACATAATTTCAGATTTATAATTTATTATTTGTACCCACATTTTACCCCATAGTAAATTCTGTCCTTGAGTAGAAGTTGTTATATAGAAAACTATTAAGTGTTTAGCTTATCATAAAATTAGCTCCTTTGGAATACAATGGATTTGAAAACTAAAGGTACATTTACTTATCTAAAATATCATTTTGCTACTTGATTTTTCTGTAAAGTCCAAAAGTAGATGGAATGTGTGGCCATGCCCATTGCTTTCATTACTTTCCCTGCTTTCCATCTTTCCAGTAGACTTTTAAAAGATCTTTTTTTAGATCTTTAATGAACAACTAATTTTTGTGGGTGGTCTGAGAACACAGCCTCAAGCCAGGAAATCTGGCTTAAAAGCCTCCTTCTAATTTCCTAAGATCTTTTGCAAGTCCCTTAACAGTTTAAATTTTGCTTCCTAATACATATTTAGCAATAATCATACTCACTATACTCGCCCACCTGCCAGGGAGAATAGTTATTGTGGAGGTGGGCAGTTAGGGTTAGAAAAATACAAAATTTTTAAATTCTCTATATACAATTATTTTTCACTCCAAGAGTCTAAGTCTTGATCATTACCCCACCAGAAATGCTCAAAACATTAAAGAGGCAGATAAGAAAGATAAAAAAGTTATGAATAAAATTATTACTCAACAACCTTTTTAAAAAGAGGCTTCTCTAAACAGTGTACATTTGTAGATAGAGGCTAAGAAATATGGACTAGAGACTTAATTTAGAGAGAAATGACTAGAGATTTTGAAGAAAGTAAAAGTTAAATAGTAGTAATTTTTGTTGTTGATAGTGGTGGTTTGTTTTCTTCCTGAAAGGAAATAGGATTCATGATGGCTACTGTTATGAGCTTAATTGTCCATTTATTCAGATCAACCCAGTCCAGTTGAATTTAGCAAAAATAGTGTTACCTGGCAGCTGGTACGACCTGATCCTGTGCTATATTTCACGAACTCTTAGTGTCCAAAGTGGAGAATGTTGAGATATACTTCATTTATATATATGAGAGTTTATTCTTCCTTGTCCTCCAGGTACTACGGAGGCAACTTAGCATCTTTGCATAAGATGATTGGTAAATAAATACTAATGGTCTTTTTTGGATACAGACTTTTGCATTATATTTTTATATAATATAAAAAACCAAACAAAATGGCTTTTACCACAGAGTGTTATAATCTGGCTATGCCCTGTGTAATTCAAATCCTGTAATATAATGTAATTATTAAACTCAGTGGATTACTTGAGAAAAGTATTTGAGGCCTGCAAAACTTAATGAGCATTCCAATTATGTGTCATTTTTTCCTGGAAATGATTGGGGCATTGGGGAATAATTTTCATTAATATGAGATGGCCAAACATTATAAAGAAATATATTGCACTGGCATATGATCTTAAACTTGCCTGGTTGGTTTGATGCTTGCAGGTTACCAGTTGACATCGGCTGAGTGTTATGATCTCCGGAGCAACCGTGTAGTTGCTGATCAATACTGTCACTATTACCCAGAGAACATCAAACCCAAACCCAAGCTTCAGGAGTGCAACTTGGATCCTTGTCCAGCCAGGTCAGTCATATTCACTAGGTCGTTTACTATAAATATAAATCAGGTTCCAAATCAGCTTCTTAAATTACAATGAGTTTTTAAATTAAAAATAAATGACAAATCTCTAGTGTCCATTCCTACTTGTATGTAACTAGTACCTATGCTCCTTGCTCTTGCTGCTGTGTGATGCTATCTCAGGGGCCATGGGCTTTCCTTTTGTAAGTTAGTAGATAAGTCATTTTCTCTTCTGATTTCTTTTTATTCTGATCTCTCATTTCTTTCCTTAACAAGATCCAGGTCAATGAATGACTTGATTTTCTTAACCAGTGTGATGGCATAATATTCTCAGGATTTGTTCCATTTTTTCTCTGTCTCTGATCACAGACATGATCAGACATGATCAAACATGATATTTCCAAGTCAAGCTGATCAATCCATGTGGATAAATTAGGCTAGAAGCAGTCTTAGAACAGTTCTACTACTTTTGAACAAATTCAGATGTTGCTAAATAGAAAGCTGGACTTCTCTCACGGTCAGATATTTTTGAAGGGTTTTTTTTAATTAGGAGCTTTCAAGACTTAGACATTTAACACTCAGACACATCATTGTTTGTTTTTTGGGAACCATAACTGGCCCTCAGATTGTAGGATCAGGAATCAAACTGACAAATGAAATATCTTAGATAATGAGTAATCATGGAAGTACAGGTCAAAAATCTTTTATGGGTGTAGCATTTGCCCTAGCAACATTGCTAGTGATTTTTAATAACAGCTTACTCATCCTCCGTTTATTAGAGAGGACCTAAGAAAACTCATCCCCTACAAAAGTAATCAGGAATCATGAAGCCCAAAAGATACAGCATTCTTTTCCAAAATTCTTGGACTTCTGAGTATTCTTTTTGTAAAATCAGAGTTTGCTAATTATATATGTACAAAAGAACAGAAGTTCTGAATCAGCTACTACATGGGCAGTGTGGATGCAAATGATCCTCTTTAGGTTGTAAGCAATGTAATTTTAGTTTTGGTCTGTTGTTCAACATTTAAGATTCACATCTTTATACTCTTTCTACTTTATCTTCATGAACTCTAAATTCTACATGTGAAGTGAAGTTGCTATTATTAACTTTTAGGAACCATATTACCTACCTCATAAAAATGAACTCATTAAAGGAACAGAAAGAATAGATATTTCATAGCTATAAAAGTTAGGCATAGTTTAATTTAGCTTTACATTAAACCAGAGTATTATATATTAAAAGTTTGATATGATATAAAAACCAAAGTGCTAAAACTTTCTTTGATTTATTTTGGAAATATTAGGCATCTGAAATATTTTTAGCTATGACAATTATAACCCATATAACTGAACTCTTTTTTTTATAGTGCTTGGGGGTTGAACCCAGAGCCTCACACATGCTAGGCAAATATTCTACAACTGAGATTCACCCCAAGCCCTTCTTTTACTTTTTATTTTGAGACAGAGCCTTGCTACATTGTGCAGGCTGCCTCTGGCTTCAAACTTGTCATCCTCCTGCCTCAGCCTCTTGAGTTGCTGGTATTACAGGTGTGTGCCACAGCACCCAGCTTGAACTTTACTTTAAAATTATCCTATACCACTAACAGGAAAATAAGTGTGTAAAGAGCCTATATATTCCAACTTGAGCAGGTCAACTCAGCCATACAACCACAAAAAGACTCTGAAAGTCTTATATACACATTTCTTACATACACATTTCCATGTATGTGTATTTCTAGGAGAGATGAAGGTTTTATTCCACATAGCTCCACAAAGCTTTTCCCCACTAGAAAAAAAATTTCAGTTTAAAAAACAAAAAACAACAACAACAAAAAAAAAAAAAAAAAAAAACAAGGCCATGGAAGATGGTTTTGAAATAAAAACATTTTGTTAACAATTTGAAGAAAATTTTTATTATCATAAAAATTTGCTCATTATTTCTGGCCTCTGATTTCTACTCACTCTTCTCCAATGGGAGTAATATTTTTGGGCCATTTCTTGTTATCCAAAATCAAAAGGCTACATCAAAAGAAGTCTGCCTGTGCAATTTATGCTTTTCCTATATTCTGTGTTATTTTTAAACGTTTAATATAGTACACACATAAATATTGAGACAGGTAACTATTTGAAAAAAGAATAATGAAAGAAAGATGAAAAAAAAAAGATGTTGGTGGTAAATACCAGGAATCTTTACTTTTTATTGAAGAAATAATGAGGCAAAAGTGTGAAAATCAAAACTTAACAATTATTGTTAGCTGCCATTGAGTCAAGTCTGACTCATGACGATACTATGTACAACACTGTGTCATGCCCGGCACTATTGTCAGTGCTTCTCTGCTATTCATAGGGTTTTCAATGGCAGATTGTTTTGGGAGTGCATTGCCAGGTCCTTCTCCCTAGCCTGCAGCACCTGGTATTTCCAGGCAGTCTCCCATTCAAGGACTAAAAAGGCCCATCCTGCTTAGCTTCCGAGACTAAGCAGGATTGGATGCCAAGGTACTATGGCTGTAGACTGAAGATTTAGCCATAGAAGAGGCTTAAAAGAAAACTACTTTAGAAATTGTAGATACACTACTCTGAAGTTAAAATGCTTCAAGAATTGTTATGAAATTCTTTGAGGTCTTTTGTGTACCTTGGGATCTAAGCAATGCTTTTGAATTCCAACAGAAAATGAGAAAGGAAAGTCTTGGAGAAGGAGATACAAGAAACTCTATAAAACCTTGTGCTCTCCCATCAGAGAGCAGAATCAAAGCCACAAACTTGACTTCTCACTACCAATTCAACTATCTAATAGTAAAATCAAGAGTGACAGAATGAGCCAGGTACCAGGGGTGTATCTATAATCCTGGTAATTGGGAGGCAGAGGCAGGAGAATCATGAGTTTGAGGCCAGCAGCAGGCTGCTCAACTTAGCAACACCCTATCTCAAAAAAAAAAAGTTAAAAAGCCTGGGAGTGAGGCTCAGTGGTACAGCACTGCCTAGCACTTGCAAGCCCCTGGATTCAATCCCGCTAGTACTAAAAACAAAACAAAAAAGTGACATAATGGTAATAAGTTGTTTCATGTCCAAAATTAATAACTCTCAAAAGGGAACATATAGGCATACAATATCACATATTTGTGACTTTCAAAAAAAATATATCACAGGTAGCCATTGTGATTTTACTCATTTTTCCTATTATATAATGGAAATTTTGCCCTATTATTGTATTTATAAGAAAAATCCCATTCATATAGCCACATTTATTCCTTTTCAAAACCAAGAGAATCATAAACCAGTAAAAATGGCATTAAATAATCCTCCAGCCTTAAGTTTATACTTTACCCTTCTGGGTATCAGTTTTCCCACCCACAAAATGGGAGTGAGAGGGTTGTTTGCTGCTTTAAATTACTGACTTTCAAACTGTGTCCACAGAACTTTTTGTTCCATAGAGCTGCTCCATTAGGATTCATTTCACATATTTTAAAGATTTTAAAACAATAACTTACAAAAGAATAACTCACAAAAGATATAGTCAAAAATATTAAACAACTAATTGTAATTGATTCAAGCTAAGTTAAAATGTAAAAATTACCAAATCAATTGTAAAAATGTTAGGCTAGCAAAGTAAATATTTTCTGCCCTCATTGAAATTCTTCCATTAGGTCTTTGTAATTGAAAAATTAAATATCCTAAGATTGTAAGAGGAGCTATAAAATTGTTACAATGAACAACCTCTCTGTGATAAGAATTTTCTCATTCATATGCATTTAATACCACATAGTCATAATTCCTGATATTTATTTTTTGTGTTTGTCCCAATAGCTTCACTGTTCTCATGATTTGACTTTATAAGTAATAATTATACATTTGAATAAGTTATCTAAAATTATCTAAATGTCATTGGTGTCAGGTTTATATACTATGGTCTTATACACGGTGTAAAGCCTCTCAATGACCAAAATGTTTCTGAATCACTGCTTATTCTTATTCCCATGACCCTTCTAACTTCAAACTCAATGATTGTAAGTATCGGCCTTTATTTTAGAGTTTTGGGTAAGTTCACAAACTTCCTAAATGCATGAATGACTTCTGAGAATTGTCCTGAATCATTAGAGATCTGAGATAGGCACCGATCACCAGTGGCCTGGAGGACCTCAGGAATATCGCACTCCTTACCATCTGCCGAATTTTGGATTCTCCTTCTCCCTTCCTTTCCTTCTTTTTTTGCTTGCCCATCCATTTTTTAGTGCTTTCTTTATCCTCATTTTTTCCCTTTCTTATACTTTCCAAATGCTTGCAGCTATACCACTGTGGCATCTGGTCTCATCAAATCTTGGAAGCTAAGCAGGTTCAGGCCTAGTTAGTGTTTGGATGGGGGACTGCCTGGGAACACCAGGTAATGCAGGCTAGGAAAAAGGAACTGGCAACCCACTCCCAAAACAATCAGGGATCGAAGACTTTATGAATAACAGAGAAGTACTGACAATAGTGCAGGCATGGCAAAGTGTCAGGTACTGATTTGTCTGTTGTCCACAGGGTTGCGATGAGTTGGTCCCGACTAGATGGCAACTAATAACAACAGTACTCTCCAAGGAAATCCCCTGGCTGCCATAATTTAAATTAGCTTATCTAGTGGTTTTTGAAACTGAAGAGATTGTTGACATCGAAGCCATTCTCTTAAAATTAATTTTTGTCTTTTATGGCTCATTTTTGATTCTAAATGCCAACTTAGATATGTTGACAAGTTTAAAGGCTGTAAGGAAAACAGTAAAACTCACTAATAATCCCCAGTGCCCACAAATAACCACTATCACTGCTTTTGCTGTTTCTTTCCAGTCTTGTCTATAGCTTATAACATAGATGAGATCATACTCTATACAGGAGACACCTGGAATTCAATGATTTAGCATTGTTTCCCCTCTTCTAAAAGCAAACCTGAACATCCATGACATGTAGTGACTTGATATTTTGCTGAGCCAAGAGTTTAAGTCAGTTGCGCTATAAACCAACAACTTAGCCTGCCTAGTTGCCCGGTGATTTCATCCCATGAGAGCTTTGTTGCTCTCTGCTGGTGTCCTTTATTCAGTCATTTTTATAAAGTGGCAAAATACTTGGTTTCCTAGCCAAAAGTCCTCTCAGAAGGTGAGCCAACATGTAAGGCTAAGGAAAATACAGAAAAAAAAAGAGGTATAATTTGATTTAATGCCTTTTAGCTAAAATTAATACTGTTTTTCACTGGCAGCTTGTAGTTATGACATAATTAAGTGATATTATGCTCTATACACAGTCTGTCATATGTTCTGATGGTAGTCCCAACTTGAGTATTTCCAGAAGTCAGGAGATATACCTCGCCTGTATATCAGGGATCTACTACATATTTCATTTTCTGCTTTGTACTTTTAACACTATATTATGGACTTTTCCCCATGGAACTAAAACATTTGGAATCTAATCAAATGTGAAATCTTCTCATGTGCCTACCATGCTATGGTAAGAGCTTCTGTCTTACACCAGGGGAAGCTTTTTTGACATTTATGCAGCAATTTATGCCATTTTTTTCTGCCAAGTGAAAGGTCAAGTCCATTATGTGGCCAAAAAGCCTCAAAGTATATGCCTATGGTTCAGCAGCAACTGAAAAAGCCTCACTTTACTTTAGCTCATTAAGCACCTTGTGTTTTCAGAGCAGCTTCAGATGTAAGACATGCAACATTTGGCCTTGCATATCTTAGTCTGTGAGAAGGGTAAGTCTGTTCAGGCTGTCAGGGCAGGGAAATTGTATAAGACACTGCTTGTAAGAAGATCAGAGAACCACTTTTTCAGATTTGTTTGGCACAGATCATTAATTTTCCCTCCAAGGCAGTAATGAAGGGGGCTTAAATTGGCAAGGGTTGGACATGTGTAAAAAGCTCTCACTCATCATACTATCACGGTCACAATCATTAGCAAACAAATCTGTTCCTAGCTGAAAATGCATCCAGATTCCCCCTTCCCTCAAGGAATTCAGAGCATAGTCCTAAGCAAATGCCCAAACTTGTGTGCCCCAAGCAGCAGTTCTTGGCGATTCAAGTAGATTTTTTTTTTCCCTTTTAGTCCCTCTCCATTAATTTTGACAGTAAATTGCATATATTATCCCTGGGTAGGGATAATTGTGAAAACAAGCAAAAACAAACAAAACAAGTTGTGAATAACAAGCCTCAGAACTGAATCCTAATATAACACTAAAGGATACTTTGCATCGGGAGAGGTAGTACGTGCAATAGATACATAAAAACCTACAATCTCAGGCTGACTTGGTGACCAACCAGTCAACAGCCACAGAGCCTGGTGGAAACTTGGGAATAAAAATTAAAAATAGCCTGGCTTGGGATACTGGCTCTGCCACTTGCTAGTTGAGTAGCCTTTGGCAAATTACTTATTCTCACTAAGCATTGCTTTTTTCATCCTGTGAAGTGAGGATAATGACAGTACTTACCTCATAAAGTTGTCATGAGGAATAAATTGTATAATACATTTAAAGAGCTTAGCAGAGTTCCTGACACATGATAAGCACTCAATAAATGTTAGTTGCTGTAGCTATTATGACTAGGATCATGCTTATGATAATGTTGGTGTTACCTCAGAGAAACTCCTACACTCTAGATGTGAAAAGATGGAATTCTAGAATTCTCTGTGTCCAGAAAAGTAGTTTCTTATTGGTTCTTAATGAGACAAAATTCCTAAGAAAATATCATCTTGAAAGTAAATCACATTTATCAGTTTTTTTATTTTATTTTATTTTATTTTGTTATTTTTATAGTAGAGAGTGTTGTTGTTAGGTGCCATCAAGTTGGGCTCAGACTCATAACAACCCCATGCACAGCAGATAAAACACTTCCCAACACTGTGCCATGCCTGGCACTATTGTCAGTGCTTCTCTGCTATTCATAGAGTTTTCAATGGCTGATTGTTTTTTTGGGAGTGGGTTTCCAGGTCCTTCTCCCAAGCCTACAGCACCTGATTTTCCAAGGCAGTCTCCTATCCAAGTACTAACCAGGCCCAACCCTGCTTAGCCTCCAAGGTCTAATGAGATGGGATGCCAAAGTGGTACAGCAGCCACGGTGGTATGGCTGCGGCAGTAGAAAGTATAGACAAAGTGTATTAAGAGACTGTACAGTTTTAAGGAATAATCACTGGGAAAACTAAGGAAAACCAACGAGAACAGAAGAGTTAAACAAGTTTCTAGAAGGAAAAGTACCTTTGATAGAAAGACAAGATGGCAGGCACAAAAAAGGGGCAGCTTGTGTGAAGTCACCCCAGGAAAGGACAGGTGTGCACACAGCTGCCTGGAAGGAGAAGGAGAAGTGGGGAGGGAGCAAAGAAAGAGAAGAGACTTTAAAAACATAAATGATCATAAGAAATTAAGATAGGTAGCAATTCTTGAAATCTCAGTTCCAAGTGTCTAATAACCCCTGCTTAACCAGCTGTGCAACATTCCCATTTAATTCACATGGGATTTATGCCATGTGTGTCACCAAAAAGCAAAGCTCAATATAGGGACTAGAAAATGGTTGACTTATTTAGCAATTAAGGTGTAATGAAAGGTTTTCTTAATCAGAGGTCATGTAATACTTAGTTTTATTAAAGTAGGCAAATTATTTCAAAAAATAACAATTTCCTATCTTTTAGTCAATCTCATTTAAGTATACTGTTTTGAGTAGCTAATGAGTAAACAATTTTTTTAAATATGAAATTTAATTTCCACTTTCATGTATTATTTATAATGAGATAGGTAAAGCCAGGTTTGCATGCTTTTAGAATGCACGATTATATACTTGCCAAGCTTACAGACATACCACACATTATCTAACAATCAAAAAGTAAACTATAAATAAGTTATCAGGGCAGTCCAATTATTCTACCCAGCTAACTCATGACTAATAGTAAGATTGCTTCTTATATTAAATTTTAAATTTTTTACAAGTAATTATTTGCATAATTCTTTTAATTAGCTTTTGAGTTCAGAGAATGGGTATTGTCATGATCCTCATTTTTAACACCAGTCTATCTGTTTGTAGTCATGTGACTTTCCCAGCTCAGTAATTTCTTTACTTAACATCTCTAAGTCCAAGTTTTGCCACTGTAAAGTGAATATCATGTTCTTACCAGAGGGTAACTATGAGGATTCAGTGAAATAATGCATGTAAAGCTCATAACAAGGTGTTAGGCACTCAACAGATGTCAACTATCATTATTAAATTGAGACCCAAGACTGGTAAAATGACTTACCCAATGTTACTTCTCTATGAAGTTTATAGGATGCTTTCACATCTATGATCTCATGCCAATTGTACAGTCCCTAGGAAGTTAACAGATCAGAGATTGTCATCTGTACATCTCTGAAGCTCATAGAGGTTCAGGGGCCTGTCCCAAGCTGAGGTGGATAAAAGCAAGCAAAGATATGGGTATAAGTGCTTCCAGTTCCAGAGTGTCTTCTCTACTCCAGATATGCAGGGAACCTGGTCCCTCGTACAGCGCTCCTGCCATGTGATCCTGCACTCACTCTTGTTTTGCTTATTGCCTAAAGCAACCTGTGAGATTTGCTTCACATACACTACAGACCCAAAGCCAACACAGGACTGCTAACCATGAGTGAAGGGAGGTTGTCTGATTGACCACATATCTAAGTGAAACAAGCCTCTTTCATATAAGCAGAAGTACTACTGTTTACTCCAAACAAATAATATTCAAAATCACTCAGTACAGGGAGAGGTGAACAAAGCCTGAGAAAATATTAGTCCCATTTATTTGAAAACGATTCAGAAATGTCACTCATTAATGTCAAAAGGTCTTTGCCCCAGAAATGTAGATGTAAGGGACTTTTTTATCATTTGATCCAAAATATTAAAACTCTCCAGTAGTTGTATAGTAGAAAATGAATTTTTGTCTAAAAAATGTTTTCAGATCTTGGCAATGAAGGAAGTGCCTTTGGGTCTGATTCCAGTGAACCCAGGTAAATGATTATTGCTTATCAGTTACTGTGATTTTAAAAGAAAGTTGAGACCTGTTTATAAAGTATTTTCTCATTTGCTGGATTCCAACTTGCCTCTCTAAATGTTAGGGAAATTCACTGTTTCAGGAAGTTACCCAAGTGTTAGAGGAGGAAGAATTTGGGGATAATCATCTAAGTTCAGTGGTTTTCAGGCTATGGGCCACAGAGCTCAGAGTTATGCCCTCAGCAGCCACAAGGAAGGAAAAAATAAGGTAGAGTCCAGTGCCATTTGTTTCCAACCATCCATTCTCACTTCATCTTAAAATTGGTGACCTCATCCAACACTTGGATTTTGCAGTAGACCAAAGCAGAAATCCAGATATAATACACACAAAGTTAGGTAGAAAGAAAGAAACGAGAACAATACTGTCCTATCTCCCAGCTTCTCAGGTAGTCACTTCATTCATTATGCCATGATTCTTTGTGCTCTGCTATTCACATAGAGCAAAGGACTTGAGTTGCTTTCAACATTTTATTAGCTTGCTCCTTTCTCATTCTGAAATATCGCTTAGCAAGAAGTTGGTTCCTATTGCCTTGAAATTGTCTAGAGAAGATGATGGCCCATTTTCTGTGCCAGAACTCTTTCTACTACCCATAACTTCATTTTTTAGAAGAAAATAAATTTAATACCTATCCTGTGCCAGGAGCTGTGCTTGGTGGCATGGCAAAAGCAAAGATTAGTCAATTACAGTCTGGTCCCCAGCCCTGTCCAGGGTGGGTTGAGTTGCACAGTTGCACAGCAGCATGATATCTGAAAGACATACACAATGGAAAGGGAAGAGATTTTTTATAAGTCTTTTGTGCTTAATTCTGGGAGCTACCCCTTAGAAAGATAGAGTTAAGCCAAGCAGGCTAGGAGTACAGTTGTTATTCCTTTGCCTTTTCTGTGTCTCACATCAATGAATCACCATGGCTTGCCTGATCAGCCCTCCTCAACTGCCAAATGACTCTCCAAAACATCTCAATGCTAGAGCTAGCAAAAGGCAAGAAGTGGGGCTGAGTATATGTGTAGCACATGGAAGTTTGCGAGTTTCTTTCCCTTGTTTCTTAATAATTTTTAAACCTTGTTTTTGCTACATAGATATTTTTTCCTTATTTCTGGATGGTAGTTGCATTGCTTACTTTCTTCTATCGTGATTTCATTCAGTGAATCCTTGCTAATTACTCATGTACAGGTCACTGTCCTGAGAGATGCAATAAAGAACTGGTATGAATTCTGTCCCATAATGTTAAGCTACTAAGACTTGTGCATAGTTTGAAGTTGGTATATGGTCAAATATGCAGTTAATATATGGTTTAAAATGATGAGACTAGTTAGTGTTATGGGTGTTTGGAAAAGGGAGAAAGCATTTCTAGCTAGATGTTAAAAGTGAAAATAAGATACAACTTTAGAAAAGATAGCATTTGACTAAGACATTTCACTGGGTGTTATGGGGCCACTTAAGGCTTTTGAATTGGGGACTAAAATGTCAGTTACTATGACAGCAGTGAGTAGGCTGTATGGAAGAAGTCAACTCCGTCAGGTAGAGATGTTAGGAGACTGGCAAGTATGAGCCTGTACTTGTCAGGAGAATGAACTTGGCAAACATTATGGTGTGATGTTACTGGAGAACTGAGTGCCCATAGTGAACATGGGAAAGAGAAGAAGCCAAGATGTTCTAGAGGATGCAGGGGGATGGGAGAGTGGCAGTGTCCTGAACAGGAACAGCTGCCATAGGAGAAGAACCAGTTTGCAGAGGAATGTATTTAATTATCTGGGACTTACTGTTCCCAAGAAATCTAAACCACATGCAATTGTCAGGAAACCAGGAATGGGATTTGCAGCCCAGAAGAAGAGGCAAGAGGTAGTGAAAGAGTGACTGAGAGGGTCTCCTGATGGTTTGTGTCCACTATTTAAAGAAAAAAATAAAAGTAAATTAGGTGTCTATGGAGTTCATTGCATTGGGATTTTTCCTGTAGAGAGAGATTTAACACAATATGTGAATTCCACAACTAAGTAGTGTGAACCTGATTTGGGTTTTATTTGTAAAGTCAAAGGTGCTGTTCAAAAGAGAATCCAGATCATTTATGCACAAAGACTAAGTAGTCGGTGACACATGGAATTTGAGGTGGCGGCTTCATTTTATCTATTTATGTCATTTTTCCAAATGTTTCTTTTACATTTAAATTTTTAATTTTGTCATACCTGAATATTCAAATTGCTTTTGTCATACTTGAATATTCTAATTGCTGTGATTTTTGAAGGTAACACATTGTTTAAAAACTTGCGAACCAGAAAAACACAAAAAAGCAAGCAAACATAACCACAATCTAAACACCAGGAACCAACCATGGTTGTTAGGTGTTTTCCTGCTATGTGTGTGCGTATAAACACACACACACACACACACACGTATTTATGTGTCTACATATGGACACATTTACACAAACATTATGAAAATTTTTGTATAGATATATGAACACATGAATTTTCTTATTATGGGATGTATTGCATGTTCTATTTTGTATTCAATTTTCTTTAGCTGCCATTACATCTGAACATTTTCCATGTCATAAAAATGATTCAAAAATGTTATGTGTATATGCTGCCTAATATTTCATTATATGAACTTCTCATAACATTGAAGCGTCCTCCTGTGTCCAAACAATTGAGTAGGACGTGTACTTGAAAGAGTGAGGTGGAATGTGCCTTTTACACCACATTGCTCAGGGGTTCTCACTTCCTCCTCTTTATCTTCTCTTCTTACCAGCATAGCCCCTGATGATGGGAGTCATGACCGGCTCCAGTGTGAAAAGCACATGCATGGTCAGGATAGTTAAGGCAATGGAGATTCAATAGCTTTATCCCAGACCAACTACTTCTTATAGCTTCCCTTTGTGATCTTTTTTAAAAATCATTTTTGCTTCCTTCACCACTCCCCACATATTCATGCACCTCCATGAATGCATGCATACAAACATACACACTTAAACATGAGGAAAATGTCTTCACCTTCCTAAGTAGCATCATATTTTATCATTCGACATGATGTACACTTTGCTTAAGGGAAAATCATGTCTTAAAGGTAAGCAATAAGAAATTAAGTTTGAGTAAGATTGCCTTCTCCTGTGTAACAGTATAGTGAAAGCCTAGGACTGTGGCAGGAGCCCCAGTAGGAAGCAGAACCCATATGCACGAATATGCATTAGTAGAACTGGACAGAGCACCATTGTTTTGATATCTTTCTGTTTTCACAGGTGCCTTAGAGTCATTTTATGAGTCTTCACCATGACCCATGCCATAGAAAGACAAATATAGCTATAGTTTTGCTGAAACCGGGTTTAAAGATCTTGTTCAAACATAAACATAATTTCTAAATCAGCCCAAAGCAAAGCCCAACATCTTGAATTCTGTGTACTCCCTCATTTATTCCCTTTCTTCAGTTCAACTTGTCTCTTTCAATGTCACTGTCTCCATTTTAAATATCATCAACTGATGAATCAGTTGACAGAGATCTGCAACATTTCATTCTAATATTGAAGATGACAAATTATAGCCATAAATTTTCAGGGGAAAAGGCAGTAGTATACATTTCTACATTTGGAAAGTGATATAGGTATGAATAAAGATAATAGGGTTAGGTAATAACTTCAAAGTCCATTTGATTTATTCCCTAATTTACTATTGTTAAATAACAATGTATGCCCAAAGTTATTAAAAGAACTTTGGGAACATGGCATTTAAAAAAAAAGTCACTTTAGAAATAGAAATTTCCCTTATTTACTAAATGCCACAATTATTAAAAAGAGATCACATGATTCTAACAAAGGGCAGAATTAGGCTTTCATCCAATTTCTTGTCAGAAAAGGGCAGGAAAAAAAAAACATTTAAATGCAAAAACAGGAACAGAAGTTTAATGCAATATTTATTTCGTTGTGTGTTAAAGATCCATGGGATTTTGAGCTTGTCCAAAGGCAGAATCCAGTTTCATAAACATTGTTACTTTAGGGTGATATATGCACATGCGCACACATATACACACACATACAATGAAAATTTCTGCACAAAAATGAGTAAAAATATTTAGTCATACAAATAAATACAGAAAAATGTAATACTGTAAAATAAATAAGCAAATTAGTACTGGAATAATTTTCACTCTTGAGGAATATAACTTTGTTTTCTATTTTCTTTCACACAACTCTATTTTCTTTCATAAATATTCTTAAATTTCATTAATTTCTTCAGAACCAGTACAATCCTGTCCCACTCTTTCCTCCTCACATTTCATGATCTCCAGTCAGTGTTATTTTTTTCCCTTTCTGATCCTTAGTATGCCCAGCCCACTGTCTACAAAAACACTAAGGTTTGCTAGCCAGGTAAAAAGAATATGCTATGTCGTCCTGTATCAGAAGATGGGGTCAAAATGAAAATCTCTATTTAAGTGTAAGCATGAACATCTTTATATTGACTATATGGACATTATTATATAAATATATACCCATCCATCCATCCCAGGGATACAGATAGAATACATAGGTTCCTTCATTGTTCAAAAGAAGGGCTTCCTGGTGTTTGTCAATTGCAAAATAAGCACCTTCTGCTTGTGCCCTACATACTCTGCATCTGTATTGAGCTCTCTTCATCTCCCATTCTTGATGGAGACTCTACTACACTACCTCTCTTACTCAAACCCTGTGTGTTATAAATCCTTCACAAACCAGGAGACCAGACCTCAGCAGAGGCCCAGTCTTACCAATAGGCGACATTAGTTGAAATCAGTGAAGTAAGTTAGCAGAGTTTATTGGAGCCCTAAAGACCTCTGGGGACTTCAACATAGCCTGTTTTTTCATTTCTTTCATATTCCTTAGCCATTCAGAATACAATGTCATTTCTTATGGCTCATGTAGTCTCTACTCTGTCTCGAAAACTCACAGGTCCCAGGGCACTATACATATATTAACAACAACCATGACAATCACAACCACCACCATGAAGCAGCTAATACTATATAACATTTTATAAACCAAAATTTTGCTTTTGCTAATAGTTGCCTACTACATTTGGTAGTTCCTCTCCCTCTTTTTAAAATATCCAAGTGGCTATTTTCCAACTAAGAGTGCCAAGAAAAGAACCCTAGTTGTTAATGCATGTTACATAGTATTCTCAGTTCTGAGGTACATGCTTTCCTGCTTAGTTTTCTGTTTCATCAAAAGTGAGACAGTAACCACAATTGCTTGATGAGCATCCGGAGGTAACATTAATAATGATGATAATAACAATAGCCTCATAGGATGTATAATTTGGGGGATAAAGAACATTTACAAGCTTATTATGTCATATTAATGATGAGATACCAAGTTTTCTTGCCACCTCTCTTCCTAGTGGTATTTCCTGCGTGCATCAGAGAACTAATTATAGTAAATGGTGTCCTTTCAAAGAACTTGTCCCATCCTATAGCACATGCTAGCATAAATATATTGTACTATTTTAGTGTTGCTTTTCAAAGATGATTTGTTAATGTTGTTTTGCAATTGTATAAAAAAATGTATATGTAATCATTTAGTGTTTATTTTATTGTATGTACCTTCTACTCAGAGGGTTGGCATTATTGTTCCTAACAGTGACGGATACAAGCAGATCATGCCTTATGACCTCTACCATCCCCTTCCTCGGTACGTAAATCAATCATCCTAATGTTAGCATTAGCAAACCAGTCTTCTGATGCTTTTATTATATATATATAAACATACATATATAGAGATATAGATTCTGTGTTTTTCCATAAAAATCAGATGGTAGATGGTATATTTTGAAGTCCATCTTGAGCTCTACTTTTGAATAAGACTGGTCTATTCAGACTGAAAGATTGTCATTCAAAAACCATTTTAAGGTAGGATCATATTGCACTGGAGTGGACACAGTAATTCAGTCTGATTAGATACAGTGTATGGGTTTATGTTGTGTCTTTCTTTCATTCACTTTGTTCCTTTTCGGTTTCCTCTGCAATAGAACCCTAGTCATTAAAGCACTGTTGCTACCTATTAAACAAATACTGCCAGGAGTATCATCGCAACACCATGAATGTGGAATTCCAGATGTGGCATTATTCTGCATAGGGGCTTTAAATGTCCTCTTTTTAGTTTGAAGAAATTATAATTAAGTACAAAAGACAATTTTTTCATATCATTATTGTTCAGATCATTTAAAGGACTTTTTTCAAAATAAAATTCATTGTGCTGCATTGCTTTTTTAAAGTACAATACTTTTAATAACTAGAAAAAAAGTAATTTAGAAACATTCAAAAGAAACTGCTATCTTTACAATATAGCCATAAGAAAACTGGAGGTGCTGAAAAATATACTATTTACTAAATATATGTCCTACCATATTAGAAACAGCTCTGCAGATAGCAGAAATTAGCATTGCATTTAAATATATCTTTGCTCTATTTTCTTTGCTAATTTGGCCCTCAGGGAGTCAGCTGCTATTTAGAGCCAAGGGTTTAAATCAGACCATAAATAGTTGGAATAAGCTACAGAAGTTTGCTCAGTCCTAAACTAAACCAAGCACAGAAAATAATTGTATTCTGAACAGCAAAACACAGAAAATTTAATAGAAAATCTGTAAATCTCCACATCTAACAGGAATCCCTTGAGGTCATTTAGTTCAATTCCCAAATGATGCCTCATTCTCCTATTCTTTCCCCAAAAATCACACCCACACACCATAGATGTGTAAACATTTATGTTTACACAAGTATGAATTAATGCATACTTAACACATATGTACTCATAGATGCCTATACACATATATAGATTTTGTATAATACTTACATGCCAATGCAAGTTGTCATCTGCTGACTACTTAAATGTTTCCAGTGACTAGGTGGAGATTTGCTTTTCACCATTTTAATGGTAACATATGGAAAGGGGGATTTGATTTATATTAGATATATAAATTTCTACTGGACTTATACTAGATGCTAAGTTCTTTCACTAAATGGCCACCTCATTGTCAGCTCCCTCCCACTTTTCTATGACTACATTAATAAAGACAATAAATGACTTTAGAATGTTCCTGCTGTATACGTTTGCTGATTTGCTCCAGAAGTTTTATCCTCCTTAATAATGTAATGAAAATATAAAAAGATCAGTTTAACTGAATCAAGATTTACTTCAGTTTTCAGCTTCTGTATCTATAAAATAGGTATTCATTGGATACACATATCTGTTTGTGTGAAGACTGTGCTTTCTTTTTTCTTTTCCAGTACCTGGGGATTGAACCCAGGGCCTTGCACATACTTTGCAAGTGCTTTACCACTGCGCTGCACCCTTATCCCATTTATTATTTTTTTTTTTAATTTTGAGACAGGGTCTCACTAAGTTACACAAGCTGCCTCTGGCTTTGAACATGAGATCCTCCTGCCTCAGGTTCCCAAGTTGCTGGGATTAGAAGCTTGTGACACCACACCTGACTAAGGCCATGTATTTCCAGATAAAGGCAAAGTTGGGTGTCAAGAATGAGCAACATCAAGTTTATGTTTTTCCTGTAATGGCAGCGTCTAGGTTTCTGTAATATCTCTGTGACCTCTCTTGTTTGTATTTCTCTGGCATAACTATGCCTATCTTAGGTTAGAATTGATCTTTTATAGAATGAGGTTTCTCTGAAAAGCCTAAAACCCAATGGTATATTAAAGTGATCCTCTTTGGTGTTGGTTTATACCATGTCCTATGTAAACATTTGGTATGTCCATACATCACAGTGGGAAAGTACAATTAGCAAATAAACAGACTATATTTCTTACCCCTTGCTCTTCTGTTACTGAGCTATTTCTGAAGATAGAAATTCTGACTTCTAAGTCTTAGCAAATGGAAGCTGTTTCTATAAATATATTTTCATTTCATAAAAATAAGACTCAAAAGTGGTTCTTAAATGGCAACTACCCACTAATCAAGGCAGAGGGCTTTACTTATTTAAGATATTTAGGTAGGTTTAAGACTACAAGTATAGATACAAAACACAATAAATTTTGTTCTTTCCTGCTGTCAGTCTGACTTAACACATATCTGAACATAAGAATGAAGTCTGGCAAATTATCTTCATTCGTAATTAACTTCTACTTCTCTACATCCTTTTTAATTATGAGAATTTCTCAAACTAAATGATTGTGTGCCTAAAAAATAATTAAAATATGCATCATACAAATTCATTTAATGTTCATCCAGGACAAGATCCAAGGACAAAATTCCTGGATATGTCTTCTTTTAGTCTAAGTACTTACCTTCATCCTTGTTTTAAGATCTCTTGACTAATGCTGTCTCTCAGCTTTTGTTATACTTTAAAATATCCAAACAAGGTCCACATAACCCTATTATTATGCAAGGATCCACATGATAATATTCCACATATAGAACTGTAGTTGAATGCTGGAACCGTACTATAAATTCTTAGAATAACATTAGTCTCATTTGTCTTTCTATGTTCACTGACATCAAAACGGATACTTACTTCTCTTTGTGAAACTACACTATATTCAGGCCCAAGTGTTGAAGCAGAAATTAATCACTCTTCCTTTCAAAGGGTTAAGTTTAGAGATTTTAGAGTACCTACTGGAACATGTGCTGTTTTATGGCATGTAAATATTCTAGGAGATTAAGTGTACATTAAAAAACATATTCTAGCTTCACTGTCAGATTAAATCCTGTGTGAATATGTACTTTCATGTTCATCCCAACTTCAGTCTGAATTAGGCCTATGATCTACCTCCAGAAGGAAGCCCTCCTGAGATGTACATGGAGACAAATGAGAACTGGTCTTACCCTTTTGGAAGAGAAACTTTCTGCAGAGCTTCTTCATTCTCTTGAAAGGGATCAAAAAGAAATCTCCTAAGGGTTATATAGAGGCCCTCAGTTTCCCCATAATGACATTCTTTTACATGTCTCATGGGGAAAAACACATAGAGAAATACTGTATTTGGCAGCATGTCTTAGTTGTTGGCAGTGGAGATAACAGTTGTTGCCTAAACTTGAACAGTACAAAGAAACTGTGGAGGAAAACCCTCTTAGCTGGGAACCACACATTATTTCTGGCTCATGCAGAAGAGAAATCAAGTTCACAACATACATGAAATTCTACTTACAGAATACTTAAAGTCTCCATGGGATGCTTGTGCAATATTTTTAAAATTTAGCTAGTCAAGTGGGTGAACTCGGTGACATTTTGTTCCTCTCTCATCAAAATTATATTTCTTATAATTCTAAGAGAAATCTTAAAGCTCCTTGGGAATCCTCATCAATGAGCAGAATGCATGTAAGAAATACAAGCTCAGCTCATGTAGTCCCAATGGTTCTATGAAGAGAGATTCCACATTATCTAAATCTACAGGAGGAGAGAAAAGGATGAAGCAGTTATCTCTGTATGTGATCCCAAATGCTTCAAATTGTGTAGCACTCTGAAAAGTCAATGGAATTCCCTGAAATATTATTGGCAATATTGCTATTTTCTGCCTTACTTAACCGGATATCTAGATTCAGGTACAAATAAGCCTTTCAACCAAAACTAAACCTCTTCACAGTTCCAGGATTCCTTTCCTGGAGGATCTCTAACTACAAGTAGCCCACACCAGCTAGAGAATGAGTAGGTACTGCTTGTATTAACACTTCTACTTGTCACCTTACCAATGGCTCAAGTCTGAGCATTAGAATTGTGCCAAATATGTGGAATTGCAAAGTTGACAATTGCAGAAGCATGGGAGAAAAATCTTGTATGAGCTTCTCCTATTAAAAAAAAAAAAAAGAATGAAAGGAAGAAAGAAAACACAAAAGTTAATTAATAAAGTACATTGGAAATAATAATATGTACATAGGTGCAAACTATTAGTGTTAAATGATTATTCACCTTTAGTCTTGATATAAATATTTAATGAGATTTAGTGGGGAAAATTATGTATGTATATATTGAAACTATGGGGAGAAAGACAGCAGACTGAATTTCCTTCTTTTCTGTAGGTTACAGACAGCAAAGATATCTTTGTGGATAGCTCCCAAACTGTAGTCTCTTACCTTTGTGTAGAGCTTCTTGGTTTATAGGGCACTTTTGCCAGTGGTCAATCCTTCTCTCTTACTCATGAGATTTCAGGCAATAGATGGCTTTTGGTTCTCTGGATTGTAGCCTCTGAGAACCCAATGATCCTGGTAGACCTGGGAATGGGGATGGTGTGACAGGTCACTGACGAGGTTTGGCAATGTGCATGTCTGCCCTGATGACTCCCCTTGCTTCTGTAGGTGGGAGGCCACCCCGTGGACCGCGTGCTCCTCCTCGTGTGGGGGGGGCATCCAGAGCCGGGCAGTTTCCTGTGTGGAGGAGGACATCCAGGGGCATGTCACTTCAGTGGAAGAGTGGAAATGCATGTACACCCCTAAGATGCCCATCGTGCAGCCCTGCAACATTTTTGACTGCCCTAAATGGCTGGCACAGGAGTGGTCTCCGGTAACTGTGCCTTCTTTCTTTGTTCATTAGGAGAGTAAGTCCACTCCTCCCTCTCGCCATCATGGTCCCACCGGGTACCCTGTGCGGCTCCACCCTTCTCCTCTTGAGGTGTCTAGAAGCCTACCAGCTTAGCTCCTGGAATAGGAATGCCCCCAATCCAGCGTGACCAAAAGTAAATGATTTTTTTTAATGTCTTTTTCAAGTTACTTCATGAAGCCTCTACTGCTCCTCTCTACTGGTGAAGCAAATGCTTTTCAAGAGTAATTGAGGCAGAATGATCCAAATCTGTGAACACTGCTTTAATGATAGAATTCAGTAGGCCAAAGTTTGATTTCATTTTTATTTATTATATTCTGTCTATATCAAAAAAAGGGTCTGAGAGTATTAAAATTGAAACTGTATATATTATTCATTGGGAGGAAAGGATTAAATGAAAATAGCATAATGATTAAAGTGGTATAGTAGAATAATTAAAACCCAAAAATTATAGACATTGGGAAACCTTCAGTAATTAAGCTGAAAATATTATTCTAGGTTTCCTAGTTGCTAAATCAAAAAGAGAAATGGTAAAGGAGATAGAAAAATGTGGAAATAAACCATTGTGCCTGTGCCTTATCCACAGAAATGAAAAAAACTTCTCACTGAGCCTTGCGGTTTTGTAGGAAGGGATCAGAGCTGTGATGATTTCCTCTATCTAGACACACAGAATCATTGGAGGTGTCTACATTGAATCAGTTCCTATAATAATTTTTTTCCTTTCAATATAATCAATTGGATTGGCCATGCTGTAGTATGACTTAGCTGTGATGGCAGCTTAAAATCTTTTAGTATGTGGGAGCTACCATTTCTCATATTTTGTGTTATTGCAGTCATTAGCAAAGAAATTAAATAAAAAGTGTTGGTAATTAAACTTGAGTACCCTCTACAGTTTCTTGTCTCCTTTTTGGTGTTTCATTTGAGACTTTGCACACACTGGGCACATGAGGATTACTAACTGGATGAATCTAAGCCTATAGAATTGAAAGTGGTTTAATTTTCTGTCAGCTGCACCCCAAATAGTCAAATAGAACAAATATCCCATGACTGGTAAGAAGTGGTATAAATCCATCAGGAGTTCTCGTATAAAAAGGAGTCCTTATATAAAAAGTCTTAGATGGGAAGTGAAGATAAGTAAATAAGGCTTTGTCTATGAGTCTCCTCTCTCTTGCAATCTCTTTCCAGTGCACGGTGACGTGTGGCCAGGGCCTCAGGTACCGTGTGGTGCTTTGCATTGACCACCGAGGAATGCATACTGGAGGCTGCAGTACAAAAACAAAGCCCCACATCAAAGAGGAATGCATCATACCCACTCCCTGCTACAAACCCAAAGGTAACTGGGCAGGTGCTCTTTACCACTTTAATTATTATGTGTATCTGGGTACTGTTTTAAACTCCTTGGAATATTTTTAAGTATCTCAAATATTTTTAGTAACATTCTTTATAGCTTAGATTCTCCTAAATGGACTTGGTTCTTTTTGTAAACCGTTCAAATGGTTTTGATTGCAAATTTTTATTAAGCACTACCTATAGAAATCAGGCCTGCAGCCCTACCACTTTGGTATCCAATCCTGCCAGATCTCAGAAGCTCAGCAGGATCAGTCCTGGTTAGTACTTGGATGGAAGACCACCTGGGAACACCAGGTGCTATAGGCTTGGGAGAAGGACCCAGCAACTCACTCCCAAAAAACAATCAGCCATTGAAAACTCTATGAATAGCAGAGAAGCATGACAATAATATTTCATTTGTTATACGTAGGGTTGCTATGAGTCAGACACTGACTTGACAGCATCTAACAACAACAATAACAACATATAGAAATCTATATATAATTTCCCCACTCATAAAGTTGTTTGAGGAATATTGCTGAAAAATATCAGATATATCTTCTTAAAAGGAGATTTCACAGAAATATATCTATATAATTTACTATCCACATTTCTTGGTGTTAGAGGAGAGAATCCTAGTCTGTCTCCTTTGTGAAGTCTGACATACATTGTGAAGTCTTATACTTCAAACTGATGAAACAAACAAAAAAAAACTGTTCCTTTTTACACTGAAAATTAAAAGATTAATATGAGACTGAATTTCAGAAACATAACTTGAAATGAAAAATTATAATTGTATCAGAGTTTATAGATATTGGGAGTAATTTGTTAAAAATTTTTAGAAAATTTGTACTTAGCAAGATATAATTATACTAGGTTTCTCACATTAATGCTTATCTGATTTCTGTGCTAGTGTTGTTACTAGTCTGTATCAATGAAATAGGAAAAATCCAGAGTCACAAATCATTCAGATGCACAGAATTCTTTATTATCAGCCTCTTCTGATTTTAATGTTAAGTATGGTTCCCATTGTCTTCTTAATTTATTTCTTTAAGCCATTACATTTCTATAAAAATTAGCCACAATCTAGCTCTTCATTACACTTTTCATATGAATGAGTAGCATCATGAACTTTAAATGAATGATATAAAAGAAAACCAAAAACCAAAGATATGCTGGAAATCCTGATTGATTTTAATAATTGATTTAATAAATGCATTTGTCTCAGTTTTCATATCTATAAAATATAGAAAAAAATAGTATCTACCCCAGAGATTATGTGAGAACTGAGATTTAATGTAAATATGGCACTTAGCCTGGGCTGGGATTTAGTGCCGCTCTGTGGTCTCTGAGGTCACCAGTTCAATTCCCAGAACCACAAAAATTGGAGAAGGACGTGGCAATCCACTCCCAAGGCAATCCCGAAACAATTAGTCATTGAAAACCCTATGAGAGTCACTATGAGTCAAAGACGACTCAACAGCACCTAACAACGACAATAGCACTTAGGCTAGTACCTGGCATGTACTACCTTTAACTCTTGACTATCATTGGTACCCTCAAATATCAGATGATGTAGCCACAGGACTAAGTTTAAGTCAACAGTGAAGTATTATAAGCCTATTACTAGTTCAAACTGAATGCTTCATTCTTAAAAGGCAGAAGACTTGCATGCGCTGTCACAAATGGCTTCACTGAGTCATTTAACTGAGTTGTTTGGGAGAGTTGTAAAATAATGCACGTACAGGTACCATACTGCTGGCTTTCAAATGTAAGCCAATCCTTTTGAATGTGGTTGTTTTATTTTTCTCCTTTTCTTTTCTGACTATAAATAATAGTTACACACAGAAGATAAGTACTGATACCCTTAACTAAAAATAGTTAATTATTTACTAGCTCTATCTTTACTGAGCCACTTCAGGGAAAGAAAAGCAGTTTGTGGTTAACTATCAAAAATAAAATCTGGATTTTCACAACTAAGTAGTGAGCCTTGCTCTCTAATTGTCATTAAAATACCATATAATTCTATAGTGTATGCATATGTGGATATATTTCTTTCATCTTTGCAATTAAATGTTATAAAATAGTGATAGAGCTTCATTGGCTCATACTATAAAGGCAAATATGCCCATAAATTACCTTAATAAATATGTCAGAATTGAGGATCTTGGCATTACTTTTGTAGGAGTAGTTAGAATCTCCCTGTTTCTTTTTTTCTCCATATTTTCCCCCAGGAAGTAGTTAGGAAGCTTGTTCTGAGGTTTTTAGCCATAGGTAAATGAATAGGTGAAAAAGTCAAATTATGGGTTATAGACCCTAAGTTGTACATATTCCAATTGTCAGTGAGCCTTAGGGTGGTATTGAATAAGTCAGAAATCTACAACACTATTTTGTGAATTTTAGAGTGGCAGTTTGTTTTTGATAATGTGGCATGGATCACAGTACTTAGCTAAAAAAGCAAAGAAATTTATAGAAGCACCACAACAAAATTTATTGTGCTTTGTGTTTATTTTAAAAGGTATGAAAGATGCTTTGATGATTCTTCATATGCATGTTGAGCTAGTGCACCTGGTGTTATGAGTTTCAAGATAAATGGAATTTATGGACTTTCCTTTGTTATTCAACATTGTAAAAGTGAAACACACGCAGACTAGTATTATTAAGCTGTTTAAAAATCTGATTCCATTTGTTTATATAACCATCATCAGAGACAGCAATTTGCCTAAACACTTATTATTTATAATTATCAACATAGCAACTTCTGGTTTTGGTGCAAAACTGAGAACTGATGAGGAGAACAAGAAATTTCCCTGAAATCCCAGATTGGCTCTAACCTCTTCTCTTTTATGTGCATGCATTTAATTCTCAGAGAAACTTCCAGTAGAGGCCAAACTGCCCTGGTACAAGCAAGCTCAAGAGCTAGAAGAAGGAGCTGCTGTGTCGGAGGAGCCCTCGTAAGTTCTGAAAGCACAAATGGTTCTCCTCTTGAAGGTAATTGGTGTAAAGAAGCAGCGTCTCAGTGATGTAGTTTCCATGGGTTCTGAACTAGTGTAATCATCATCCATGGGAAAAGCACCCTCTCAGGGGTCCAGCTAGATATGTGTCCATTTTAAAGGGTTGACCAAAACTGTGATGGCACTCAAATGCAGTTTAGAATTTTCTCAGATTCATCCTATTTGAATCTAAGTACTTTTCAATTTTGCCTGACATAGGGAAATGCGAGTGGAGTGCTTACCCTCTTCTGGAAATTCAGACCCCTCTCTTTTCTACTGGCAAGGGGTTCAAGGTGAGAAAGCCCAGGTCCATCTGACGATATAAAATAGATTTCATGTGAAAGTCTGGGTAGCTTTTCTCACCCTTTATCTCCCAGTTTTGCAGTATAGCCGCTTCCAAAAAGTTGAGGTAAGTAACATGTGTATGAGGGCAAAAGTAGTTTGTTGTTGTTGTTGTTGTTGTTGTTGTTAGGTGCCGTCGAGTCATGTCCAACTCATAACGACCCTCATAGGGTTTTCAATGGCAGATTGTTTTTTCTTTTTCGGGATTGCCTTGGGAGTGGGTTGCCACATCCTTCTCCCATGTTTGCGGTGCTGGGAATCGAACTCGGGACCTCAGAGACTTGCAGAGCGGTGCTCTACCAACTGTATTGATTGATGAATCATCTAATCAATATGTATTAATTCTACTAGAAAATACTGATAAACATACCTGATGCATTGTTTTTAAAGATAAGGGAATGCACTTTACTGACAAATTTCATCTATGATCAAAGCAACTTCTCAGGTTGAAGATTTTCTAGATTAATTTATTCAATGTAACTCCTAGGCTCTATGTTAGTCATAGGTACATAAAACAGATTACTCACCCTCTAGAAATTCACAGTATTGCATGTAGGATATGAAATGCTCTTCATCAAGCTATAGTTTCAATTCTACCAGAAAGATAAAAGAATCTCATACCCATATATTCAAATGAAATTTAGAATTTTCTCTGATCCATTGTTTGCATCTCAATTTGATGTGATCTTCTAGAACACAAAACAATGTTCCTGAATCTCATTGGAAACAGCAAAACATCTGACATGAAGTTCAAAATGTAGATTTGTACAATAACCAAAGTTCACTTGTAAATAAATTTCATAGAGCTACTTGATTTCACAGAAAAAAATGATGCATATATTAAGTAACATTTTTTTTACTTCCTTAAAAGGACAGCTAAGCAAGACATAAATTGTTTCTATACTGTAAAGGTACTACAACAACATTTTTTACTTTGAGAAAAAGCAACAAACCATGGCAGAACACTGAAGAAAAGACAGTAAAGACCACAATGCAATCTTTAAGTGAATATATAAAGGCTTGAAATATTTTCCTTTCCCTCCTGCCAATCTAGTTTGGCATGCTTTCTTATTGCTAAGGAGGAAGTGAACAGTTCATTTTAGAGGGACATTAACTCCTTAATCGACCAAGGTCCTATTTAGGATATAGAAAAATGCCATGTGATTGGAGCTGGTTACTCCTTATATGATTAAATATGTTTAAAATTAAATATGTATTATTTTCCTTAAACTATCTGTTCTCCTTGTACATTGTATTTTGCCATTCGGTTTGGTCTAAAGCATAATCCTTTTCAGAATATTGCATTCTGACTAATGTTAAATAATAAAAAAGTTGGAAGTAAATAAAAAATATCTTGTATCTATAATTATACTTCTTTCCTATTAGTAGATATCTCTTAGATGAAAACTGTAGGTAGAGTTTAATGCTTCTACAGAAGCATTATCGAGACAGTGATCACCCATATTTTGTAATGTTCATTTTAAACCAATGGTATGATTAAAATGCTTTATGTTTAACTTTATTCTTAATAAAATCCCAAAAGTAGTTAAATACAGTTTTCACCATTGAAACTATAGCCATATACTAGACTATTAAATTTTACTGTTACTGTAATGGAACTGCCATCTTGGCTTGATTAATCTGAGTTGAAGTAGACTGTAATTGGAGTATTCATTCAGCATAAGGAAATGTATACAATTATGCTCAGAACAACAATTACTTTTATATTAAAATGAAGTCAGTGACAGCTGTAGAATAATATAATGAAAAGTATATGGTTTCCACCTTTTAATACATCTTACATGTTTAGTGCACTGAACCCCAGGAAAGGTCCTAGGTGTCACATTTTTTAATTGATTTTGAATTTAAAATGCATAATTTTTCATGATCTTAATTCCTTCTCTTTTATAAAACCACATAGACCAGTTTCCAAATGTATGTTGCAACCTATAATTACTCTCCAAAATAAATGAAAAAATGACATACTATCAGGAACTCATTCCTTCCTCCTACCAAAGAGACTCATATCGCTCAAATAGTAATGTTTAGAAGCTATGGCTGTCACTTCTGAACCACTACAATGAAGTAGGAACAGTAATCCAGAGCTATTTTAATTGGCTCCAGCAAACTAGAGAGTTCTATAGGAAAGCAGCAAATATTATTATTTTCCCATGTGAAAAATGAAAATATTATCAACAGCATATCTCATTAAATAATACAGAAAAACTATTATAGTTTAATCTTTAGCATATGAAGAGTCTCTTATTAAGTGTTAGATACATTTTAGTAACCCCAAAGTGTAAGAAAAAGATTGGTTAATACTCTGGCCAAAAATATGTTAGAAAGTAACTTCTCTAAGATATGTTTCAAAGAAAATTATGATAAAAGGCTAGAAACTGAATTGTCAAGAAATAACTAAAACTTTATACAATCAAAGACTGTACTGGCATTATAGTACCACTAAACACATGCAGAATATACAAATACAGATATCAGTCTCCGGGAATCACTAAAGTAAATATGCAGATTGGATCACATCATGTAATATACTAACAGATTCATTGTATAAAGCTGCAGGTTCTGTTCAAAAATACTTAGGTGAGATGTTAATTGTTTATTTCTCAACAACAGATGGTGTCCTTACAATGTATCTGGTGCATGTTGCACAAAGACTATTGTGATCAATATATTTTCTTGGTATGCCAAAATGAATTCCTAATCCACTGTGAGAGTCAAACCCTCTAAGTTGATTTTTTACTAGTGGCCATGGTTTTCCTTGACTCAGACTTGTTTTTATTAGATTTTCCTGAAAACCAATGCAAGAATCTTCAAGCAGGGTTTTTCCCCCGCCGTGTGTGTGTGTTTAATATATAATTTTTGCAGTACTTGGGGGTTGAACCCAGGACCTCATGCACACTAGGCAAATGCTCCACCACTGAACTGCAATACCAACCCCCTTTTAAAATTATTTTTATTTTTTTATTTTAATTTTGAGACAGGGTCTTGCTAAGTTGTACAGGCTGCCTCTGGCCTTAAACTGGCAATTTTCCTGCTTCAGTCTCCTGAGTCCTGGGCTATCAGGCATGTGTCATAGCACACAGCTAAGCAAGGTATCTTTTTATCTCTCCCATTGAGCAGGACAATGCAAATAAGGTCCAAGCCACAAATTGAGAGTGGGCACAGGGGTCGGGGCTTTAACCAATGAAGCCTATCAAACATAGTCTTATAAATAAATATAATAGAGTAAACTTGCTTCAAAAGTTGTCAGCTGAGAAGTCAAGAGAAATCTTCACTTCCCAATTAACACAGAAGGAAAAGTGGTTAGAGATAGACTTCTACAATTAAGAGTCTGAAGAATCACATTTTTCTGAGGGTAATGGTAGTGATTTTAGTGGTATAAAAGGGAAATGGAGAAAATGCTGATGAAATTCTCTTCTGTTATGATTCAGACTGGTTTTGGTGTTTTGGTTTTTTGGTTTTTTGGTTTTGTTTTTGTTTTTTGCCTCGAGCCTATGAGAGTATTGTTAGATTTGTTGTTGTTGTTGGGTACATCAAGTCAGATCCAACTCATAGTGACCCTAAGTATAACAGAATGAAACACTACGCCAACATTGTGCCGTGCATGCAATCTTTTTATGTTTGAACCCATTGTTGCAGCCACTATGTTTCTTCTTATTTTGAGTCAGGGCACATCAGCAAAAGGAGGTTGCAGGGGCTTTACTCCATTCCTCTCATTAAGGTCAACTCTACTTTGAGGAGGTAACTCTTCCATAGTTGCTGCTTGAATACCTTCCAACCTGGAAGGCTCATTTTCCCATACTGTGTTTGACAGTGCTTCTCTGCTATTCATAGGGTTTTAATGGCTAATTGTTTTAGGAGTGGGCTTCTGGGTCCCTCTCTCTAGTTTGTCTTGGTCTGGGAGCTCAGCTGAAACTTTTCTACCATGGATGGCTTAGCTGTTATCTAAAATACCAATAGCATAGCTTTCAGCATCTCAGCAACATCAAGCCCCCAAAGCACAACAAGCTGACAGACAATGTGGGGAATATGGCTAATACAGCCTTTTAAACAGGCATCCCATCATCAAATAGCTGGCATTCACTAGGAGGAAAGCCTTAATGATGCCAGCCTCAACATAGCTTTTTGAGTAGTACTTATGCTTTGATCTTACATTTTAAAAACCTTGAGTTATCTTAATAGATTCTTAGTTTATGGTTTTACATGGTTCTGAAGCCACTTGAAAGCTTCAATGTAATATTCAGGCCTTAAATGTATTCCTATAAATAACCTTGATGTGAGCCATGAAGAAAAAGGAAAAGAAGGATTAAAAAAAGGAAAGAAAGAAAAAAGAAGAAAGAGATAAAAGAAAATCAGTGGCCAAAGGCAGCAGTAATATCTGGATGCCACATGGTTTTAGGTTAACAATGTGGCTAGTTCAATAAGAAGCAAAAAGAAATCCTTTTCATACATCTGTGTGAATAGACCCCACAAGAACTTAGGGTACAGAAAAGATAAATGACAGTCATGATGGTGATCCTGTAATTATTAAATGCCTTATTTACCATATTAAAATAGCATTTTAATATATTTAAGCATATGTTTACATTAGCTCATTTTTATATCCCATAATTTGTTGGACAATGTAGATTGCTTAAATCATTGCTTAAGAATGTGAATTTATTTTTTAAACTGGCTAGAACTCTTAACTGTGTGACATACATTTTTATATTTCTCCCAAAGAATATGTAATGGACCATTAGTAATGGATTCAGATAGTGTTACTGTTTAGATTGTGAATATAATGTACCTAAGTTATGTTCTCTTCACCAGTCTTAGGCCATGGAAAATAGCAAGGAATATCTTATATGTGCATATAAATAGATACATTAAGAGCCAAGAAACATCTCACCTAACATGAAGAAATTTAAACAGTTCACTGTTTAAATCAATCAAAAGGATGTTCAAGCAACATAGGGTTGAGCTTAGAACTATAGGATTAAAAAAAAACCCACAAAAGCAGTGAGGCACAGTGGTGCATGCCTGTAATCTCAGCAGCTCAGGAGGCTGAAGCAGGAGGATTGTGAGTTCAAGGTCACACGCACCCTGCATAACTTGGGGAGACCCTGTCTCAAAATAAAAAATAGGCTGAGGTACAGCCCAATGGTAAAGCACTTGCAAAGTGTGTGTGAGACCCTTGATTCAGCCACATAGTACCAAAGAAAAAAAGTGGGGAGGATATTTAATTTCATCTATGGCAAAGATAAAACTTCACTCTGGGCAGTTGGAATCAGCCCTTGTCCTCTCAGGTCTTGACCTTTCTCACTTCAGGCCTCCTCTCCATCAATTAAAATTCTTCTCATCCTTTATATTTTCTGCAACAGCAAACAGAGTGCTTAATATAAATTATCTGGCTAATTATGTATTTTAGAAGACTTTGGAGAGACACTGGACCTGCTAATTGTTCACACCTCCAGATGGCAGAAATGAAATTCACCCATGGATCATCTGCTTGGTGCAGTGGCTTTATGGCAGATACAGATATTGCAAAAGTAACCCAGTAGTCTTTGCCCTCAGGAATCCTTTAGTGCATTCTCATCATAGGAGCAATCGGATTGTGACCTACATGTTGAGTATTGGCCATCTGTCCTCACACTGAATGAATGAGCTAGCTGTTTTGAAGAAATACCATTTGATGTTTGAGTATGCACAGCCTGAGAATGCTGTTGATTTTAAAAGGAGCAGAAGAGACTAATTGAATCCAAATTCTTTACTGGCATATGTTGGAGTTGCAACTATCTTTGAGCTAAAAATCTCAGAATAATTCAGCTAATATGTGGTGATGCACACATATAAGAAATAAATGAAAAATGGATGTAATATATACACTGAACGAATTTGAGAGGGATATTGATATGAACTGATGTCTGCCAGATTATGATAGTGCTTACTTGAATCTGGCTTTGAACCAAAAACTGGTTCTTGGGGAGAGGTTATTGGGTCTTCTTCCACAGAAAATGATCAGGTATTTTGTACAAGTGTTCATTCCTTAGTAATTCCTACCTACATGTTGAAAATAGTCTACAGAAACCATAGTTTTCTAAAGTTGACTTTTGCTTCAGATACTTTGAGCTGCCAGCCACATGAGCTAATAAGGATTGAGGCTGTGTATTTGTATGCCCCAACAAAGATATAGCCCTGCTAGGACCAAAGGTGAAAAGCCATTTAATTATCCCTCCAGGCTGAGCGGTTGTACACAGTGGTTAAGCATGTGCTCCAGTGAAAGACTGCTGTGTTTGAATCTGAATCTCCATTAGCAAGAGTGGGCCCTGAGCAAGTCCCTAAACCCCACAGACCTCAATTTCCTCATTTGTGAAATAAGCACAGTAATATTCTCTATATCAGAGGGTTACTACATGTAAAGTACCTGGTATGCAGAAAGTGTTGCATATGTACCACTTCTAGCATCATTCATCTTCCTAAAGAATCTTTACAGGAGTTAAAATGTATAACAATTGCTTATTATAAATGGAGAAGTTGAGGCAGATGTTGTATCTTCCTCACACATCTGATCTCTAAGGGCATTTGAGCAAGAGCCACAATACTGACCCCAAAACTCAGCTGGTGGTTCCCAGATACCACTATCTTACTACCTACCTCTCTTCTATACTTCTGACGCTCTTTGAAGACTCACCTATAAGGACCTACTTATAATTTAGCCCAGCATTTGTTCTAGGGGACAAAGGTTAGTTGTCTTAATCTGAATAAAAAATTTATGGAAAATTACAAAAGTGAGTAAGGAAAAGCAGCCTCTTCCAACTCTGAGTTAAATATTCTTGATCACCATAGATTGCTCCCAGCATGCACAGAGACAGCAAATCAGTAATAAACTCAAGAGAGCAGACAGAGCCATTTTTATGAAGTCAGTAGAAAAGTCTATTACAATCCAAGAAGTTCTAAGTTTATCAGCGCCTCCCACCACTACCTCTGTTGATCGTTCTGTGGCTACTTTCAGAAAGCTAAATCTGAACTGTTGTTCAGCTGAGCCCTAGAGAATGACAAAGACAAATTAATGGGATCCTTGTGTGCCAAAATAAAGTATGGACCCTGTCACCACCAATATATGTTAAGTCCATTAAGGTCATTTTTAATGAACTGAACTTTTCATTGGAAACCTTTGCCAAACTTGTTGAATTAAGGGAAAGAAACCTTTACAAAATTGTAAGATAAACTAATTTCACTACATTTGAAAAAGAAATGGTTCATGAAAAGTCCTCTGAGTTTATAATACTTCAGATTTTTGTCAAAGTCAAAGAAAATGTGGACTTAAAACTTCACTCTGGTATTGAGACCTACATGTTCCTTGATCGTATTGTCAGCTATAGTGGCATCTGAGTCCTGTTGGGACATGGCTTTTTAAATATTCAGATGATCCTCAAGGAAAGGCAAGCTTTCAAATCATGTTGTTTGCCCAAGTCAGAAAAACATAGGGAAAGAAAGGTGAACTGAAACAAGTGTTATGCCTTCATTTGTGTTTGGCTCCATCTGTATCTGCTACACACAGTTAATAATCTGTCGTCTTGCCCCCCTAAAAAATTTTTTTTTGTATTTGTTAAGTTTTAAAGAGTAGGTTTTAAAAAAAGATAAGAGCTTTCCATGAGTCCTTCTAACCTAGGAACAATTCCAAAATGCTCCAGTGCTTTCTCTGTTGAGTAGCTGCTGGTAAGATAAGGCAATGTTTGGGCAGAGAACCATGTACAAATTACTGAAGTTGGCATCTGCCTCAAAATTGTTTTCTTCATAAGACAGCATTTCATTGAGAGCTTATTAAAATGTGATAGGCACAGAATTTAAACTTGCCTCAACCCAACAACCCATCAAGCGAAAATAGGCTAGCACATACTGCCTAAGTACAGCTATAAGAAATATTAATGACTATGACCACTACAGCTACTAAATTGAGTACAATAACTTTAAAAGACCATAAAGAAATCCTACAACTAGCCGGCCACGGTGGTGCACGCCTGTAATCCCAACGGCTTGGCAGGCAGAGGCAGGAGGATAGCAAGTTCGAGATGAGACGCAGTTTGAGTAACTTAACGAGACCCTGTCTCAAAAAGTTAAAAAATGGGCTGGGGGCGCAGCTCCAGTGGTCCAGCACTTGCAAAGCATGGAGGCCTGAGGCCCTGGTTTCAACCCCAGTACCAAAAAAAAAAAAAAAAAAAAAAAAACCCTGCAATACGAAAGCCTGCAGCTGTAGCCCTGTGGCATCCGATCCCGTCAGATCTCAGAAGCTAAGCAGGGTCTGGCCTGGTTAGTACCTGGATGGGAGACCGCCTGGGAACACCAAAAGCTGTAGGCTTGGGAGAAGGACCTGGCAATCCCCTCCCAAAAATCAATCTGCCATTGAAAACCCTATGAACAGCAGAGAAGCACTGACAATAGTGTTTCCCCTGTTGTACAGAGGGTCGCTATGAGTCGGATACCAACTCGACAGCACCTAACAACAACAACAACAATAGGAAAAGGGTTTTATTTCCTCATGCCAATGACTTCACCAGAGAAGCGTAATTTAACTTCTTGAAATTTTTTAGTCCCTTGCCTCTATCTTGCTTGGTTTCAGTCATTGTACCAAAAAGAAGCCAATTCCAAGTCATTCACAATTACTCTTTTTCCCCCAAGGGCCTCATTGCACACTAGGCTCTTCCACTAAGCTGAACTCCCAAGCCCTTTTCCTTTTTTTGTTGTATATTTTGAGACAATGTCTTACTAAGTTGTGCAAGCTGCCTCTGGCCTTGAACTTGTGATTCTCCTGCCTCAGCCTCCTGAATAGCTGGAATTACAAATGTGCACCATAGTGCCTGGCTGCAGCAACTCTTAATTTCCTTTTATCATTCATTTGAAAAAATATTTATTAAGGACTTATTATATAAAGTTTTGTTATCACAGAGATTTGGTCTAGCATAAAGATTCACACTGTGATTATCAAAGACTGGTAACTACTATTAGAAAATGAAAAAGTGCTCTTGGACAGTCTAGCAGGGAATGCAGCAAGTTCGGGATCCTGGAAGTCTTCTTTGAGAAGGAACATGTGAGCCAAAGCCTGAGGATGAATAGGAGTTATTCTAAGCTGAGACACACAGAAGGAGGGTTAACCAGGGAGTGACATACACGTGCCCAAATATTGAGTTAGGAAAGAACCACATTAAGGAATTAAAAGAAGATGTGTGGCTGGAGTGTAGTAATCAGGGAGAATAGTGGGAGATGAAGTTGGAGAATGGCATAATATAACCTTGGAAGGAGTTTATCTTTTGTTCTGGGCACTGTGGGAGGCAATTAAAAGCTTTATATTTTAAAATCCCCCTGGCTAGAATGCGAAGAATGGATTGGTAAAGGGTAGCAGAGGAAGAAGGCAGGCCAGTAGCTTGGTGGTTATACAAAAGAGAGACAGTGTTAGGATCAGTGGTCATGGCTTACACAGCAGCCTAAGAGGCAGTCCAGTGAGGGGAGATGTGGATTGGGGAGCAGGCTCCTGGGGTTTGAGTCCTAACTTGCCATTTGCTCTGTGGTGAAACCTTGGAGATCTTTGTATCTCAATCTTATTTTCTAGTAATTGGGATGAAGAGCTGTTGTTGTTGTCGTCGTTAAATATTATTGAGCCAGGTCCGACTCATCATATCCCTGTGTACAACAGGACAAAACACTACCCAACAGAATATTGCTAAAATGTAATTTTCAAAAAGATGAAATCATAATCTCATGCAAATACAAAATGAACACATGTCAAAAGATTTTTTTTACTTCATGAATTATTCACAAAACTAGTTAAGATGTTAAAACTAGTTCAGATGAGAATTAGACTTAGAAAAGCTCATGTTTTCCAACAGACAAAATCATTTGCATTGACATAAACAGGAAAAAATTTCCATCGATATGGACAAGAAGCATCTGTAATATCACCAGCCCTCTACAAGGAAACGTCTGTCTCCATGGAGTTGCAAAATAGACTGGCCAAAGACAAGCCAAGTTTCATACTTCCATCGAATCAGACCACCCCTAGAAGAGTGCTGGACAATGCCAGCATTTCATTTGCCCATTTCACAATGTATTCAATAGTACCCACTTCCCAACAATGTTATGGCATATTATATATGTAAAATAGATAAAGCAATAAGTATAACTGTTAGCTGTTATTATCATTGTTATATCAATGATAGGTGGTGGCAGTGGGGATGGACAGAGTAAATCAGGTAAGGGAGAATTGATAGAATTTAGCAATCAGTTGGAATTGAAGAGTAAGGGAAATTGAAGAGTCAAGAATAACTCCTGATTATTATTGTTATTTTTTACCTGGTGGCTATAGAAACATTTGCTGTGGTGGAGAAGATTGGACTATGAATATGTTGCTAAGGGGGGATATTGAGAGTTCCATTTTGGATACTGTAACTTGGAGATGCCCTTGAAACATAAAAGTTAAAATATCAAGAAGAGGTAGCAGTGTGTAGCAAAGAGCACAAAATCTTCAGTTGCGAGTTCTGCCCTAGCTCCCTCATCTATATAGTAAATGGGGATGATAATAGTTCTTATCTCATCAGGCAGCAACTTTGATTTGCAGAGCACTTAGAATAGTTCCTGGCATGTAAGAAGCACTATATATGTTTGACAAATAGATTACTTAAATTAATATCTACTCTTTGCAAAGAAAACATTCTAGGAATTGTTAAAAAACACATTGAAAATTAGGACAAAACTGAGCTGTAAGTTATGGCAATATCTAGAATTTAAGGACAGAAGAAGGACCTAGAGAAGGAGACTGCAAAGGTGATGACCAGGGAAGAAAACTGAGTGCTTGGTGTCACATAATTCAAGAGAAGAAAGTACTCTAGCAAGAAAGATATGGTCTGTTATGGAACAAGATAGACTGGATTGGATTTGCCAAGAATAGCAGACAATATGAGGTCAATATTTTTAGAAACTTACTAATTCTTCCTACTGGCTTTTCTCTTGCTGTTAAAGAAGAGCAACTTCTGATGGTCAACAGGTCCCTCCTGTAGTAAGACCCTGATCTTGTCTGAACTAGCTTAGAGAAAGACTAGGAAAGAAGTGCAAGAAGACAGAGTACTCAAAGACACAAACTCCTAGGCGTTGGAAGAGCTCAGTAATCTCAGGATGCACTGGGACCTTCAGAAAACTCTTCCCTGGGACATTTTTTTTCTGGTATAAAGTTTCTTTGAAAGGAAAATATGCTCTTCAATGCAATCAGCTTTTATCCCCTTACTTCTAGCCCTGAGCATCTTCTGCAAGAAAGCCACTGAAGCATTCTTGCAGAGGCTAGCTGCCTCTCAAAGAACCCAAAATGAATTTCATCGTTAGCATGAGAAAATAATGTCTGCTACTTGAAAAATGCCACAAAATATGGTTTTCCCAATACTGCCCTATATATTTGAGAAGTGGATCCTTTCTGAAAATTATTACTGGTTAGCAGCATTAGACAAAGGTAGGCATCATTTGGTTGATTTTTTTTTCCAGATAGTGGTATCAGTGACTCAGTCCAAGTTGTCACGTGTTATCTTAATTTCTAGAATCATTCTGTGTTTGGTTGTACTGTTGGGGTACCTTACAGTGCTGAGGACCTTCACAGAGCAAGCATGACATGTAAGGATTTGAGGGACCTATGAAAAGAAGTGGGGCTGTCAGAGGTTTTATGGAGTGATATGCTGCACACCCATGAAAAATTTTTTCTTGGAGACCTCAGTGTGAGTTGCATAACTATCATGAATTATTTCTAGCTCCAGAGAATTGTAAACTAATAGCAGTTGAGAAATATTTTCATGATTCCACATTCAGATCAAGCATCCTTAACTAAAGTTCTTTTATAATAAGTTTGATTCTCATTTATTTGGAATGATTTAGGTATGGTTCTAATGGAATACAGAATGATGTCTTGGATAGCTATTATCCTCAAACTTTAATTTTTTAAATAATCATTTTAAAGTTTCCTTAGAATTCTGGATTTTACGAGTAATGAAAAAAACTCCTAAAGTGATTCTGTGGAAGAGTTGCCTTCACTTTTGTAGTATTCCAAAGTTTTTTGTTGTTGTTTACTTATTTTGAAAAGCTTTTTAAAATCTTGCCTCTTAAGTTCATTGTTGTTGTTGTTGTTGTTGTTGTTGTTGTTGTTGTTGTTAGGTGCCGTCGAGTCTAGTCCGACTCATAGCAACCCTATGTACAGCAGATCGAAACACTTGCCGATTCTGTGCCAGGCAAATGATCCTATTTATGTTTAAGCCCATTGTTGCAGACACTGTGTCAATCCATCTGGTGGAGGGTTTTCCTCTGAGAGACATTAAATAATTAAAGAGTTTTATGTAAGTCTTTTGATCTTGTGTGGAAATGGAAAGTAAAGTAGAAGCAGAGAGGAGCCCTTTCTCTTTTCTCTCCCAGCAGCAATTTTTTTCTCATGTATCCACATGGCTCTTCAGATGCCCAAATGTCCAGCTTAGGTTTAAGTAACTGCATCTTGTCCTACAAATTTTATTCTGTTAATATTTCAATTATTACCTAGGCTCAAAAGAAGTATCTTTTCATACTGAAAAAGAAAAAAGAAAAAAAGAAGATTTAGTTTAAAATAATATGAATCAATATCAAGTAACATTATTATCAATAAAGTCTGATTTTTTTTTCTTTGTCCCCAAGTGACATATTTACGTAAAAGTATTTTGGGGTTAATTTAGTGTAGCATTCCTTATTTTATTTTTCCAGTATACTATTTTCTAGATCGGGCTGGGATTTAGCTCAGTTGGTAGAGCGCTACACTGCAGTCTCTGAGGTCCCTAGTTCAATTCCCAGCACCGCAAAAATGGGAGAAGGGCCTGGCAATCCACTCCCAAGGCAATCCCGAAGCACTCAGCCATTGAAAACCCTATGAGGGTAGCTATGAGTCAGATACCGACTCGACAGCACCTAACAACAACAACAATTTTCTAGATCCTTCCGTGAACACTAGTTAATGGTTTTAAAAAGAGAAAACTCATGATTCTCATTACAAATATAAAAGGAATATCAGTAAAAGTTCTTATTCACAGTACTCCCTCTCATCTACAGCGATATATCCTAAGACCCCCTAATGGATGCCTAAACCCATAAATAGTACTGAATCCTATATATGTGTATATATATATTTTCCTATTAAACCTACCTATGATAAGTTTTAATTTGTAAATTATGGATGGCAAGAGATTATCAGCAATAACTAATAATAAAATAAAGCAAATACAACAAGATGCTTTAGTAAAAGTTATCTAAGACTTATGAATTGTTTTATTTTTGGAATTTTCCATTTAATATTTTTGGACCACAGTTGACCGTGGCTAACTGAAAGTGTGAACTGTGAAACCTTTAATAGTATTGTACCTCATTAATTAATGAGGGATTCTAATCAGTGAGGGAATCAGTAAGATATTACAACCAATTAAAAGGAAATGTATAAGAACCATGCATATTTAGGTAAATAAATTTACAAATAGATACAAAATTGTTCTATCCATAGGGCAACAATCACTTGCGTCCCACTAGACACAAATAATCTGCATTTCTGTGGGCAAGAATCATTTGCATTATCTGCAACCCAGGATGTTCAAATAGCACAAAGTCAATGAAAGGCTAAGGTCAATAGGAAGGATCCACTTAAGGTATCCAACCATCCTTCTGGCCTATTTTAAAGCCTCCTAATTATCCCCCAAACTCTCCTCACTGTACTATTATGCCACTTTTGTGCACAAACATATATGAAAACAAAGGGGTAAAGAAAAATCCATAATTCCTCAAAATAGTTCAAAAATGTAAGAGCATTGAACATTACCAAAATTTACTATCGCTAATATAATTCAGTTCAAGTTCCAATTTCCGTTTTGAAACTAGAGTTTAAGACTAGTGAGAGCACCAAAATAAGACACCTATAAAGCTATTTTTATTTTGAATAATCCCAATGACTTTTTTAAAAGATACATATTTGAGAAAGCAAGAAAGAAGAAAGTAATGAAAGAAAGGGGGAAGTTAAATATATCATTTACAGACCATGTGACCATAACTTCAGCCTCACTCTAACTGATATCTGCAATGATAATGAGGTTAACCAACAATACATTGTTTCTGTTTGTTGTTGCTATTGTTAGGTGCTATCAGGTTGGGTCCAACTCATAGTGATCCTATGTACAGCAGAACAAAACACTCCCCGACACTGCCAGGCACACAATCTTTTTTAATGTTTAAGTTCATTTACAGACACTGTGTCAATCCATCTAGTTCCTTTTTGTTTGTTGACCTGCCACTCTCCCAAACATAATATCCTTCAGGGATTGTTCCCTCTTGATAACATGTCCAAGACATGTAAAATGCAGTCTACCCATTCTTCCTTCCAGTGAGCACTCTGGTTACACTCCTTCTAGGATGGATCTGTTGATTCTTTTGGTAGTCCATGGTATTTTCAATATTTGTCTCCATAATTCAAAAGCATCAATTTAATAAACTGATATCATTGCAGTTCACGATTCTGACTCCATAATAGCCACTAATAAACTAAAGCACTCAGGGATTTTACAAGTGAATTTAATTATCACTGTTTTCTATTTCAAAAAAAAAGAATATTATAATAAGTCTAATGAAAGCATAAGCTTTTTGTTAATGAAATAGACAATTAAGCTTGCAAATAGAAGACCAGACCAAAGCAAAGATCATTCATTTGCCAGATGTGGTGTTGTTGTTGTTGTTGTTAGGTGCCCTCGAGTCGGTATCCCGACTCATAGCGACCCTCATAGGGTTTTCAATGGCTGACCATTTCGGGATTGCCTTGGGAGTGGATTGCCAGGTCCTTCTCCCATTTTTGCGGTGCTGGGAAATGAACTCGGGACCTCAGGACTGCAGAGCGGCGCTCTACCAACTGAGCTAAATCCCAGCCCATGCCAGATGTGTAGGGTTTTTAAATTTTCTTATAAGTGGGAAAACCAAATGTAGAAATCATATTGTCACATCTAAAGTTTACACCCATCTTTTAAAGAACTCACTTGACCAGCCATTCTGTTTCATTCATCCAGCAAAACCACAGCTAACAAAAATAACTTTTAAATTACCTAAATTAAACTTCAGTAATAAGAACCTTCTTGTTGTATATTTGCACATCGAAATGATTAATATACTGATTTAAGAAAACAAAACAAAAATGATTAAACCATTTATAGAACTCACTTTAAGGATTCTAGCCGAGCAAGTGCTATTCAAGATGAGACCTCTGAACATTATATTTAAGCCTCCTAACTTGCCTGCCCTCTCAGTGACCTTGCTTCCTCCGACTTGTGGCCAAAAATTCAAGATAGTAAATACAGAGTTGGGAAATGTAGGGATGTGGGTAAAAGCTTCACAAGAAAACAGTTATTACTCATTTAGCCACTCAGATTATCAGATTTTTTTCTTTTAAAAATAACCTGTATTCGACAAGAGAGAATATATTATATCACTCAGTGTATGCACTAGAGAAGTTAACATGACTGCCAAAAGACAACACCACTTAAAAATCAAATTGCTTTTAATTGGTGTGAACCTGATGAGGACCTACGGATAGTGGGTTGGGAGACATGCCAGTGAGGCTGTTTTGCATTTGATATGACTTTCATTTGGGAGACACAAAGCAGATGTTTATTACTTTTTGCTATTAACCCTAACTGTCCAGATCATCCAAAATTCACACACTCATGCATACATAGGCATGTGTACATATGTACTTTATTATTTTTTCATTTAGAGATGCTGCTTTAAAATAAACATGTTTCAACAACTGCTGCAAGTTCATGGGGCTTCAGTAGCAAGTCTTTTTCCACTTTATGTGCTTTGGGTATATCATCCTGTTTCTAAAAAGAGACCAAATGCAAAGTGATTCGTGTTGCAGGCAAGGAGAGGTAAGGGCCCAATTTGTGCATTATTTGTATTTTAGATTTCAGTGGGGAACTCACTTTGAAAGATAAATCACAAACAAATCAAATTGATTTGTCATTCTATAAACATATATGGAAGGAGATGGACACTAAGAAATAAAATAAGTTTGGGGGTTTTCTATGAATCTGTGTGTTTAGCAACTTAGCACCAAGTGTTCTATTATATATTAGAGATTGGAAAACTGTAGCCTACAGGCCAAATCTAGATCCTTCTACCCTATCCCCACCACTCTATCTTTTATAACTTTTTATATATATAAAAAAAGTTATAAAATTTTGTTGGAACACAGCCCCAATCATTGTTTAGCTATTTCACTCAACAATGGTAGAGTTGAGCAGTTACAACAGAGACTCCATGGCCTGTAAAATCTAAAATGTTTCTTACCTGGCCCTTTACAAACATATAAATAAATAAAAGCCTGCTGACCCTTATTCTATAGTAGCAGTCACTGAAGAGGGTTGTTATAAGAGATAAAATAATAATCCTCACTGTGTAGGAAAAATGAATAGGGTGAAGTTCTTTTTGAGATTTTTGCCATTTTTTTTATTTGATTCAGAAACAAAATTTGGTACTACATTATTAATAAAGCATTATTCATTTCACTATTGCCAAAGTAGACAAGCTAATCATTTACTTCCATTTCTTATGTATAAAATAGATTAACATATATTTTCCTTTATGTGTACTCTGGTGTTGGAAAACTCAGTGCTTGTGTATTTGTCATGATTCTTGTTCCAGGAGCCAGGCAGGTGCATGTGAATGTGTCATGAAAGAGTTGAAATGAGTTTGATTGCAGACTTTTGTATTTCCAAAAATCTGCTGCCCCATGGCATTATTTAAAGAGAGAAGACTTTGAATTTTTTTTTTTTTTTTTTTTTTTTTGAGGGGTACTATTTTTTCTCAAGTCTTTCAGGGCCAGAAGATAAGGAAGTCAAAAACAAGAGGAAAGGGTGAAATTGTGATGTAAATTTCTTGAGAATTCTGGGTGGCCATTCTGTCCTGTCCACCTTTCTGAGCAGGTCACGGTGTGACTTTTGTTCTTTTCTGTTGGATTGCTCTTCAAAGTAGCTGCAGTCAGGCCCTTTTGGAAGGGTCTCTTGTGCCTCAGAGGAGTGTATGTGCTTTGGGGAAGGCTGGTCCTCCTGGCCAGACCACCTCTCCTCCACATGAAACCCAGGCTCAGGCCCAAGTCACATCTTTGTTGTGTTCCTTCCAGTGTGAAAAATTGGATTGGTTTGCTATTAGAATTTCAGTTTCCCTGAACTAGATATGAATCATTTGCACTTGCTGGGATTTAATGCTGTAACCTTCTTATCACATCTTTCCTTTCCTGCCAAAGTCAAGGTTAAGAAGCCAGGTGTGCATGCCTCCTCAGATCTACTCCCCGTGAGAAAGCAATAGAATCATGAGGAAAAAAGGCTTTGTAAAAATTATTCCAAAGTTCTTTCTCCAAATTATTATACTTGCTTTTTGAAAATATCAGTGGTTCCCTCTGGGCTTTGTCCCCTATGTCCCTTCCCAAGGTCATTGCAATGATGGCCATGGTTGATTAATGGGGAGGAAAAGCTTGTTTTTTGTTTTTTTTTTAATTTGGACATTTTCCTATGTTCTAGAGAAACTCAGGAAAACTAAGTTCTCACTAGTTTAGCTTCTTTCAGGGATGAAGAGAGGAGGAGGATGAGCAAATGTATATGATTCTAGAACCTCTCATTTACTGTAATGTGCCTCTAAATTTAAATTTGTAGTGTGGTTTTCTCTATGATATAAAAAGAATCGGAGCTCAGACTAATTCAAAGAATGTGTGAGGAGCAAGACTGCACCATTCTTGGAAACTTACAAAAAAAATTTATGCATATAAATAAATCTTGGGCAGAAAAGCAAAGAAAGTTACAAAATATGAGCTCCAGACTGAAAAAGCAAATTCTTTCTTAAATATCTCCAAGGGCTTATTTTGTTATAGTTTTTAGTATCCCTATTAGTCTGCTATAAGAATAGCCAACATCCTGCAAGAGGCACAAGTGCTCGGATTTACAAGGAGGAGAAGATCCACCAGTTCCCTGCTCCAAACAGCCACCACTGTGGGTGCCGAGCAGTGAGTAAGCAGGTGGTCCGTGGCTGGAATGTCTTGCAGCTGGGAGTTCACATGACACTCAGGAAGCAAGCAGTGCAGAATCAGTGGCCAGTGAGCTCATGAACTAAACTGAAGCTGCCATCCCAGGGCAGGGTAGAGGAGCCCTGAGCACATCCTGGGGCAGCTCTAGGGAGTGGAGGCAGGTGCAATGCAGCCCCTTATGACACCCCCAGCCTCCTGCCTGGGGCTTCTCATCTTGTCCTCTTATTTGTTTGCCGACTGCAGGTTCATCCCAGAGGCCTGGTCGGCCTGCACGGTCACCTGTGGTGTGGGGACCCAGGTGCGAATAGTCAGGTGCCAGGTGCTCCTGTCTTTCTCTCAGTCTGTGGCCGACCTGCCTGTTGATGAGTGCGAAGGGCCCAAACCGGCATCCCAGAGGGCCTGTTACGCAGGACCGTGCAACGGGGAAATTCCTGAGTTCAACCCAGATGACACCGACCAGCTCTTGGGTGGCCTGCAGGATCTTGAGGAGCTATATGACTGGGAATACGAGGGCTTCACCAAGTGCTCTGAGTCGTGTGGAGGAGGTAAGAAGGTTCTCCTGGTTCAGACCCCCACTAGTTTCCTGTCCTTCCTCTGTCTTTTCTCTTCCCTGCATGCAACTGTGCCATGTGACTGCCCCATTCCAAGAATGATAAACAGGGGCAGGCAGGAGGGGAAGCAACCCTTCTAAACATAAAGCATATGGAATCAAACACCAGTGGATCTCTTTTGACCTGAATGGCTGTCAGACTGTCAGCTGTGAGTGGCTAACACAATCAATACCTTTCCTTTCAGTTGTTATTCTGAGGTTTTGCTCTCCACATTCAGTCTTATTTACCTATGCCTTTGCCTCTGTCCATGTAGTGTGAACAGAGACCCAATGTGCCACACATTCTGCTATTCCCAAGAACGGGTTAGAGAGCCCCCCATGGACTCTGCTGATTTTCCAAACAAAGGGGAAGGGGGTACAAAGAGTAATCAGCACTGTGTATAGCAAGAGCTGGAAAAGAGTTTAATCATCAAACTCAGACCCCACTCCATTTTACAAAGTAGAAACCAAGATGCAAAGAAGCAAAGGGACTTGTCCAAGATCTCATGACTAGTGAGTGACAGAGCTGGGCCTAGGCCAAAGCTTCTATCGTGTTCAGTCTTTACAACATATCAGACATTTAAGCACACAATTCCTGAAGCTTTCTCATTATGAACATTAATTTACGTCAAGTGTTGCCATGTGTATTTACCTGGTTCTCTTGAGTGTATTCCATGGTGATATAAAAATAGCTTCAGTGATTTTTCAATAAATTTATTCAATTGATGGCTAATAATTATATATATGATGTTTGGATGTATGCATACATTATAGAAAGAGTAAATCAAGCTAATTAGCATATCTTCAGTGATTCTTTACTTCTGTTATGGACAAGATTGGGGTAGGAAAATCAATCAATCCTCCAGGAGTATGGTCTTTCTTACCACTATGGAAAGTACCCCAGATTCGTATTACCATGCTCTGCCACATCTACTTCCAAGAGAGATTTGGATAAAGGTAAAGAAATGCCAACTGATTTCCCTGCAAATCGCTCTCAGGGGCCATGGGTAACCCTTTTGGGCATGTTAAGGTTCCACATTCCCAGCAAAATTTCTTTCTCAACCAGGGGCAAAAAGTACTAAAATTATCTCCCTGCACTGTTTTCTAAACCATGACATTTGGGAAACTCTTTTAAAAGGTATCTTTTGTCACAACTGAGAAAGTAAGAATAAATGTGCCCACATTATTCACATGTAGTTGAAAAGGAATGAATAATGAAACTAGTACTAGCAAAGAATCTGTTTTCTCCAAAAGGTTTTTGTAAAGCATTTAATAGTCCTGACCTTGAGGTTCTTGTTTGTTTCCACATCTTCCAGTTTCAAGCCCTGGAACTGTGAAGTGTTTTAATGGAGACCCCTGGTACTTTAAAACCTAAACTCTTCCAAATGGTCCTGGAAGACAACTTCCCGGAACTCAGCTGATGTAATTGTGTTCAC